>JAUYWI010093909.1:0-12037 GCA_034780595.1 Parotoplana pacifica | reverse complement strand
ATTCTATTCATTAGGTGTGTTCAATAATTAAAATCTATGCCTATTAAGCTATCAAAAATAATGAATCGACACACTTAAGTTAAATTTCAATTGTAGGGTGGCAATTCTTTTTGCTCTTGAGTGTATACACAAATTACATCATTGTCTTGGCTAAAACTCTACATTAAGATATCAATACTATTTTTTGTGGTTTTAAATGTGAAAAATCTATGGCTCAGCTTTTATTAAATGGGTAATTTGTTATAGTTAGCTACATAAAATTAATATGTGTACTATGATTAATTTTGAATAAAATAATTTATTACAATACTTGCTGGAAATAGAGACCATGGTAGACATAGAACAACTTATTTACAAAGTCTCAACAACTGGGCCACAGAAAATAATACCAGGAATAATGATTTCATTTATACTATATCATAGTGGAAGATCATGATCCCTGATGCCTGCAACAGGTCTGGCACTGAACCAACCAACTGTTCCAGTGTTAAGGATTTTTCTTTCAGGTGTGCACTTCTAAACTTCACAATAGAGTATTTTATCAGCATTGTTTTATTTTATTTTTTAAAATTGATGGCAACAATTTTAAATATAATGATTAATTTTTTAGATGGAACAGTTATATCATCAGTCAAATCGTTTGATACACACCATTCAGAGTGGTTTGGCCAACTTAGAGATGGCTCGTTCACCAGACATGGCTCATTTAGCTGAGAATGAAGTTCAACTACTTATTGATCAAGTAAGCTAATTTTCTATGTGATCTACCCTCTGTAAAAAGTTTGTGTTCAGTCGATTGTGATGTCGCTGATCTGTAAGTGGTGTACTATTTTTAGAACATGGTTTTTCCAGAAATAAAAATAGCCTCTAATGGACTTGGAATAGATATATTTTGTGAACATATGTATATAAACGGTTGTATTATTTTAATTGTTCATTGTTAAAAATGGCACAAAGGCCTCGTGCACATATTCCTGAGCATGATAAGTTACAAGTCTTATTGTGTTATCAAAATATAAAGAATGGAAGTTCCCAATGAATCAATTAAACATTTGTACACAGTATTCAGAATAAATCTCAATGTGCCTACTAATTTTGCTCGTGAAATACATGAACGAGGATCACTAATGCCAATCCTGCACCAAGACATGAATTACACGAAGCTATTTTGCGAACGTGGGCATCATTATTGGAGTGAAAGGTTCTCAAACACATCCAACAACAGTGAAGTATTAGAGCCAAAGTAATGGCTTGTTGTGGTGAAAACAGATTTGTTTAACTATTTTTTCTTTGTTATCCATTTTAACTTTCATTTGATACCATTCATGTCAAATTACAGCCTTTATAAAATATATGTTGAGCATGCACACAGAGGGTACATAATAAATACATCATTTTGTTCTCTTCTAATCTTTCATATTTTTTATAGTTTCTACTTCATTAAAGTACTAACCTCCATCTCGTGTCATGAATGATCCAGGCAGGCCAACTTTCCATATTTGAGCTGTTATAACTTCCATAAATATCTACATATATCATTATAGATATTTCAGTTACTTCACGTTTTTTGCTTTGGTCTTCATCTAATTTGTTGTTCATATTTTCAAATTCCAGTTTTAATTTTTTTATTGAGGTTTAATCTATTTGATATTGAATTGTACGTCAAATACTTGGTTTTTGATTATGCATATTTGTACATATCTAAAAACTCGACGTTTAGACTCTAACCTATCTACTAATTGTAAAACATAATCATTAATTTGTTGTTACTATATTGTGTTACGTAAAGCAAACAAGTAGAATGTAATAATATGAATATGTACCCAATCAACTAGAAAAAACAAAAACCACTGTTTAAGAATTATTTATTTTACCAAGCTTTCGAACCACTTGATTCATGATAATGGCAAAAGTAAAAATAATAATAGAAAAGCAAACTAAGATTGATAACAGAGAGACAACCAGCGGAAGCTAAAATAACCTAATGTTTTAAGAGTGGATATATTATTAGCAAGAGAAGAGTACATATTATTGAAGAAACCATTATTTAAAATCAGAGAGTTTTATTGTTTAATCTATAGACTTATCAATTATACAGTTTTGTTTCATTTATAAAATGGAAGACATTTCAACTCAAGGTCAGCGAATTCATTTTTAACCCCGGAAAGTATCCCAGCTACCGAAGTTCATCAGCGACTAGATCGGCAAATAGGAGAAAATGTTTTAATCAGAATTCGAATTTTTTATTGGGCCAAAGAAGCAAAAGATGTACCGGAAGTTTGGATGATGCTGACCGCTCTGGGAGATCCGTAGATGCAATATCTGGCGAGACCATCAAGCTATCCAACAATGCGTTGGTGAAGATTCTCAGTGTACTGTCCGAGAAATTGAGGTGAGGTGGGGAATGTCACGTGGTACTGTTCATCGCATTCTTAAGGATCACTATCACTTGAAACTCCGTAAGCTTAGTGCACGATGGGTTCCTCAATTACTCAACAATGATCAGTATCTTATCACCTACAGATAAATATATTATTACAAATTTGCTCAACCTGAATTAAAAGGGAAAGAAGTTATAGCATTTATCTCGTTACTTTTGGGACACCCTCATTGGGGTTACTACTAGTAGATGTTGAAGCATTCAAATAAATTTTAAAATGTACTTTTTTCTTTTTAATATCGAAAGTTGTAAGATATTTTTTAAACAGCTTCATTTTATTTTTGCTTTTTTATTGAAGTACATATTTAAACACTGCTATTTCGATAAATTAATTAGCCAAAATAAAAATTGAAAGTAGTAAGTATTGTCTTCATTAGATTAGTAATACTTGTACTGTAATTTCAATTTAATTTCAGAGGCCAATGTTTGGAACCAAACAATTATTTTTCTGCTAATAGATCTACAAGAAAATATTACTTATCATAAATTTCATGATGACACAGGCAAATATTTTAATCTTTAAAATATGTACTATGGATTTGACTTGATTAATTCTATGATTTTCCGACATTAATGATTTCTTCAATATTTACTCCTCTTTAGCTAACAGTATTACCCACTTTTTAAACATTTGGCAACATTAGCTCCCCGTTTGTTGTTTGAGCTATTAATTTTAGTTTGTTATTTTAATTTGCACTTTTGACATAATCATGAACCAAGAGTTCGAAAGCTTGGTTAATATGTACATAATTTTCATTTCTAAAGAGTGGTTTAATTCACAATTGATTTTCAAAATTTGTCTAGTAGGAAGCAAAAAATACTTGTCATGTAAAATATTTTACAACATTAGGTATGAAATCAAATTAAATTAATGTTCATGACTCTATGGAAGTTTGAATGATTGATTCAATTGTTTTTTCAGTTGTTTTAATAATGGCGTCATGTTCTAGAATTGGTAGGTTGACCTATTTTAAACTGTATCATCGTCTAAAACCTAACGAGACCATAACCCACCACTACTCTGGATACGAAATTAACCGTTTCCATTTTTCGTGAACGTATTATTACAACACTATTTAAGGAGACCTCATGATGTGGTGTGTTCCTGACTCTTCCTTTAGTGCCAAAAGATAAAAATGATTGAATGCAAGTGGGATCCAAAAATAAAGAAAATCAAATGCATTATTTGAGCAATATTATTTCAGAAGTCTAAAATCTTATGATGTTTTATCAATTTACGCAAAGCGAGCAACATCAAGTTGCGATCATAATACAGTGCGCTGTCGTGGGTGGATAACAATTTAAATCCAAAACAACAAATACTTGAAATAGTAATCGCATCATGTTTAATGCATTTAAAACGCATAAGTAAAGATTTCATGATACAAAAATGTAGGCATAATATGTATTATACATACGCATATTATGTATATACTAAATGCTATGTAAGTATTTCAACAATGTCATAAATTTGTACCAAGTGTATTTATATGTTATGTTCTTTTTAACATCTACCTTGGTCACTTTTTGTTGAGAAGTGCCGTACGTCTCTGGAGATAATAGGACGAAATTGAAAGGGACTGGGACGTGGTAGAGAAGTAGTGAAGTCAGCATTTTCTAGAAGTCCCTGTACAACGGATCGCGTGAAGTCCAATTGTGTTATCGTGCTGTTCCGGCGAAGGCAACGATAACATTGGAACCGTGCAACTTTGGTGGCTCCAAAGCACTGCATTACGATTGGCCAGTACCAGTGCTTTGATGTAAAGGGGATTTTTAGATCTGAGAGGATCGATCTAACTGATTTACTCCTCCCATTCATTGATTGTAACTTTGAATGACCTTGGGTTGAACTATAGCCACATCTTGTCGATTGGCTGTGTTCATTGGTTTAACACTATTGTGGTTTGTGAGTACTGTTACAATTGAGTTGTCATTCCAATGGACAACCAGCAAGTTACCATCGAAAGTGTATGCTGTAGCTCCCTGAGACTTTTTCTTGTCTTTTGTACTTGGCAAGGGTGTTTTAGATTATCTATTCTCTCTTATTGTCTCAGTTGCACTGATGCCATTGTCTTGTTGATGTTGGAGTAGTTCTATGGTGGTGAAGTAGTTGTAAATATTTTATTGGTTTATTTAGGTATCTATCTCATTTAAACTAGAAAGACAATGTTTCTCTCACTTTAGCAGTTTTTTTTTTGTTATTGAGAATCCACTCTAAAAAGTACCTATCAAGCAAAACTGAAGCATTATATCGAAAAATAAGAATAAAAGTCAGAGACCCCCTTATCGGCCAATGTTCCAATAATGGAACATTGGTAAAAAATGACTCTGAGTATTGTATTTTGATTATGATGAAAGTTTAAATAATACAATGTTCTACAGATTATTATTAGCTTGTATGTTATGTATGAAGTTAACAGATATCTATAATAAGATTTTCACAGAACTGTTTTAAATAGTATATGTATTTTTTCGAAGATTTAAGAAATCCTTGTCCTTTAAGTAGTATCAAGTACTCCCAAATTTTAAATATCCATATATTTGGCAAATAAGAATGAAATATCATTAAATAAAATTAGAATAATTGTAATCATGTAAATATTACATTGGCCGATTGTTGATAATTCACTCTAGAGAAACTTTACGAACGCACCATATAAAACGGTTCAGCCAGAGTTTTTGTTTTCAAAGAGGCGATATAGAAATTATGCCGTCAATTAAATAACTTAAATCGATTTAATCAGTTATCAAATTTCTGTATAGTCACAAATAAATATTGATCTTAATTTGATTCAATGTTATAAAATGTATTTTTCTTTTCTATACCTATTGAACGAATTTCGAATGTGATTGTGAACTAAGTAAGTTATTTGACCTTTTACAAAACAAATAATGCGCGAGTACTATGTATGTAGTTAGAATTTCAAAACTTTCCTGTTTTCTATTTGATGTTCTATTTAGAGATTTTCATACGTTTTCTACTTTAGGCTGTTTCTAACATGGAAAGATTAGATACATTGGTGAACAAAGAACCTGCCCACCGTCGTTCTCAAGCAAAACTACAAGTCGATACACTTCGGTATGACGTGCAACATCTGCAGGCCGGTCTCAGACAATTGCAACATAAACGGTAAGAAATTTTGTTGAATGATTATGCAATTGTCAGTGTGGTTTTTTTGATGGAATAACTTTTGTAGCTTTATGGCAAACTTGATAATTTTTTACCTACTTCTGTTAGTTAGAATCTAATCGTTCCTATGGATGATTTTTTTAAATTTATTTGTATATTTCAATGCTGATAGAATATTTTCATCTACATACTTCATAAACCAGGGTGTAGTTAGCATGATGTCTCTTAGCATAATTGATCCTGGCATTTTCAAGAAAAACTAAAAATTTATTAGACTACTGAAAAATGTAGAGTAGACACGCCATGTTAAATAATTTTAATACAATATGAAATGAGCAAAAATAGATTTGGATTTTGGTGGATTTTGGATAGTAGTGGTGTAATTCTATCAACCACCGAGAATTAATATCTACATTACCATATTTAAGATTTAATCGTGGTGTGTTTCTTGATTTGGAAAAAAAATAAAAAGATGGCGGCTTTACGCTTTTATCAAATTAAAATAATAGTCAATCATTTTGATCTGATAAAGGCGTAATACCTATAGCATTATACTCAGGTGCCAACCTAGAGGATCCGTTAATAGGACGTCCTTTTTGTTGTTGTTAACCACAGCCGTTTGAGGGGGAGGGGATGCCGAGTAGTCCAGCAGCTCAAAAATAATTCACCACGGCGTCCTTTTTTTGCATTCGGAGATCCAATTGTAAAGGAGTTCATTTTGTGATTGCCCCTTCTATGAGCGTCAGTGCCACTTTTACCATGCTTTCAGTTGGTTTAACTGGTTTCGGTCGGTGCTGCACTGGTCTCCACTTGTGCTGGGTGTATCCGGACTGGACTAGGGCAGGTGTCACTTCCGATGGATTTCAGAATTCGAAGCTTTCTCCCGGCTATTAAAAAAACAGCACTATCCGGTGTGAAACTCTCCAGTCCAACTTTATTTTACTTCTACATTTTTATTTGCATAGATGATTACCCGAGATTCGTTCAGTGCCGTTGAGTGCCAAATTTCCTATCTGTAACAGGCTTGGTGGTACCGTCCTCTTGATCAGACTATTTTTGGTATCAAATAAAACATTCAGAACAGTTCGAGTTTTATTCATCCTTAAACCTGTCTCTCTGTTGAGCAGCTACTTGACCCAAGATCGGTAGACTGTAACCTTCTTGATCTTTTCTCTATTGAGAGATATATGTATATCTGCTTGAGATAAAGTTTTAATAAGATAATTATAATTTAAAATAACTATTGGTTTGTTTTTTTCCGCAGTTTTGTTAATTGATTGTATTTATCCAATTTTGGATTTTGCCAGCCCAAGACACATTGCAACTAGGTGATGTTTGCTGAACCACGCCTAAATACAAGCAGCTAGTGGTGTAGGTTTAATGTTTCACTTGTGTGCTTTACTCGATTTTGTGATATTTATAGAGTTGGGTGGTTGCTAGAAATCTGCGACAATAGTTGCTGTTAAATTGTGATGTGAATTTATTGCTGGATTTATGCTGCAGAACGTCGTTGTATAGATAACAGTATTATTGTACACGTTAATTTATTGAGATTCCTATCTATATAGAGACCTGACGACGCATTATATTGTTTTGATAAAAGTAATAATAAAAAGACAGACGTATACTTTGATTTAAAAAAATATACTACTTATTTATATTACTCGCTAATCATAGCCCGGGACAGCGTTTTGGCCTTATTAGGCCTCATCAGGCAGGCATAATCACAGCCTGAACAATATAAAATTTTCGTATATTTCATATCAAAGTATAAAAGAAAGAAAAAGCTGCTACAGTAGCATATGAAAGAAAATATATCGGAAATCCTGTTTTTTTATTAAAAGGCACTCACGCTGTCAAAGCAGGTGCCTTTAAATAAATTTTAAAAAACAGGCTTTCCAATATTTTTTCTCTTTTTACGCTACTATAGCAATTTTCCTTTTATTTTGTGCTTTGATGTGAAACATACGAAACTTTTTTTTTTGCTTTTTTATTACTTTTATTTTATTAATTGGCCAGGACCTGCTTTGACGGCCTTTCTATATATTTTCTGAATAATTTCTCTATTACGCTACTGTAACCATTTTCCTTTCTTTTATGCTTTGATATGAAATATACGAAAATTTTATATTACTCAGGTTGTGATTATGCCTGGCGAAAAACAGCTGTCCCGGACTAACATTAACGAGTAATATAAATAAGTAGTATATTTGTATCACAGTATATCTGTTTTTTTATTGTTATGACATTGAGAGATATATCTACTTGAGGTTCTCTATAACGGCCTTAACCTTTGTCTCTTTAATCTGCTAACGCAGCCTATAGTTACCTTTTGTAAAAAATGTTTTACGATAAATCAATTATTATTTATACTTTCCAGGTATCAACGTGAAGAAGAAGAAAGAGAACGAGAGGCTCTGCTATCAACAGACTTTCGAGCAAATCAAGACACCACGTCCATTTTTTTGGACCAGGGTTTGGATCATAACAGCCGACTGTCGACATCGTCTCGTAGGGTGGATGACATGTTGAACTCGGGTGCCAATGTTCTTTCTAATCTCAGAGAGCAAAGGTGAGTCCCTCATACCACCTGAAAAGCTGAGGTAGCATGATCAAAGCACTACAGATTTGTTTCCAAAAATGAGATTGTTTTCGAT
This sequence comes from Parotoplana pacifica, assembly GCA_034780595.1. Classification (NCBI taxonomy): domain Eukaryota; kingdom Metazoa; phylum Platyhelminthes; order Proseriata; family Otoplanidae; genus Parotoplana; species Parotoplana pacifica. Next base: position 3,810 of record JAUYWI010093909.1, on the reverse strand, counting down.
TTATTTATCGACAACATGACTGCTCAATAACAACAAGCGATTGGTATTAACGCACGAGACTGGAGCATTTGTCTCGTTACTTTTTGGGACACCCCTCGTCGTATCTACCAAACAATCATCAATTTTATCACCGATTGAAGAACATTCTAGAGGCATTTTACTATATTTCAATTTACCGATTGCCTTTGTTTTGGTATTTTGTGAAAAATTATTTTAGTCAATATGTAGGTAATATTAGTTTAAAAAATACGACTTGGGTGTTTTTAGGCTAAACAATCAACTTTGGAAGCTCATAGCTTCTACTTAACCAATTTTAACGAGGTTTGTTTTAAAATTGGGGGCTTAGATAGTAGTACAACATAATATGTAAAAATCATCCTGTTGTAAGAAGCCTTTCATACGGAGGCAATAAAATATACGCATGTTTTCAGATAATCCTTTTTTCTTCAGACCCAAAACCGTGGTGATCAAATTTCAGTGTCTCTAGATGTGCCTTTTGATCATTTAAACCTAAATGACCTTTGTATACACATACCAATTTTAATGAGGATTGTTTTAAAATAAGGAGTAGTACAACATAATATGTCAAACTCATCTTATTCTAGGAGTTCTTCATAGAGTGACAGTATACACGTTTGAGCATAATCTTTTTGTTTCAGAATCATATCCGTGCTGATCAAAATACAGACCTGGTTGCTATAAGAGACACATTAATTAGTTGGTCTGTACCTATAGATTGAACCTTTGGACATTTCTGCCATGATTTGGCTAAACATCCTATCTCTAATTTCTATTATTGTACTGTTAAACCTATCTGCAATTTTACAGTATGACTTTTGTTAAAATTATAGACATTGCAGAAGGACGTTTGGTCAAATCATGACAGATTTAAGCCTATAATGGCCTTTGCATATATTGATATATACGTCTGAAAGTGGGTCACTCAAACCCTTCAACAGCATTTTTGTAACGTTTATTTGATTTTTTTGTTTATACATTTTCCAATTTTAATGAAATTTGGCAGCTAGATTAATTTTGGGGTGAGGAGCAAGATTCTGTTATCATATTTTATGTACGATTACTGGGAACTCTAAATTTTCATGCAACAAGTTATTTTTACAGTAATTGTCACTTAATCTAAAAGTAGTTACCTATTGACTATATTTGTGGTGAAGAATTAATATGTGTTTTACCAAAAAATACAATAGCAGAAATGTATTTTTAGCAGCTGTATGTAACTTTCTAGACACAAAGCTGTAAGTGTTGTGCTATCAAATAACAAGATACGTCAGGTACCAGCTATAGGAATTGTGTTCTTGCCAGCTTATCTCTTCTGACGTCATCCAGCAAAAAATGATTAACCTGTTTGTAATAGAAAGTGTTTGTATTTAGGTGCCTCAATGTTTGTTAATTTGATTACAGAGCCTGACAATTCAAGATTGGAATATGTAATCATATAATTCAAACTATCATTTTAGCCAGGAAAGACTATTAATAACAAAGTTTTACTCCAGGTTGTTTCCAATTTTATTAGTTTAAAAATCACTGCCACCTTTGAAGTTTATGCTTCTCATGAATGGTTTGCGCTGAAATTTGGTACATTAGCAAAAATTTAAAAAAAATCAATATGAGGGCCAAGCATCAGGTCCAAAAAAATCAAGTTTGTCAGATTGACTTCAAATTTGGTGTGTAGGTCCATTAGGCACTACGTAACACAAATCCATAAATAGAAATGTTGACTATCGATTTGTTTGCCAAAACGGAAGTTTCTTAACATATCTTTCCCATATCGCCACTTTATTAAAAGGTAATTTAGAAATTTTAATATGAAACAAGTTACAACTAAAAATGACGTAAACAGGAAGATAGAAAAGATTGTATGAATTGATAAGTGATGAATGATAAAAATGCGAAAAAGTACGGAAACAAGGTTTTGTATGAACCAAGTTAGTTTTTTTAATGGTAAACTATAAACAGGTTTGTACATCAATGTATACAGAAAAAGTGATTTTTTCATGCTTAAGTTGTATAGGGTGAAATGAAATGATATTCTATAATGAAACTGGTGAAATCTGGATATGCAAAACTATACTAGAAACAGCTGCATATTGTATGCATTAGTTTACTTGTTTATAAGTTTACTTTTACCATTTCAAAAAACTAAATTGGTTCATTCAAAGTTTTGTTTCCGTACTTCAATCAATTTTTACATTTTTTAAAAACTTTTTTTTCTATCTATTTTATAAATCTCGCTTCAACATGTTTTATTATTCAATCAATTAAAATGATAAGTTTTTGTAATAATATTTAATCAAACAACTTGTTTTGAAATTTAGAATTCTACTATTGATGTATATTATGCTTATAGAATATAATCCAGGTTTTAAATGCTAATTAATTAACTGCCGGAATCTTTTCATCTAATATTTACTATGTACAGTATTTGGTTTAATCGTGACATGCATATTTGTTTTGAAACTCGTATAATATTAATTTTACGTAGTATGTGTTTCTTAAGTAAAATAATTTTTTCTCGGTAGCGAATTTTCCATATAATGTAGTTATCTTTAATTCTTTGTAAGCAGCAGGCAAGGATAGTTTTTATAATTCATGCTATGTACCTGTTTCACTTTTTATATTTTAGAATGACTTTGAAAGGAACCCATCGGAAAATGTTAGATATGTTGAACACAATGGGTTTGTCTAATACTGTTATGCGATTGATAGAACGCCGCTCGTCTCAGGACAAAGCCATTTTCTGTGTAGGAGCCGTTGTCACTTGTATCATCATGTTTCTTATCTGGCGATATTATGGAAGCTAAGACATGACACCTAAAACCTTTCTTCTTCTAGGTAGCTTAAAGTCATGGACGACTACATTGTAAAAAATTGATTTGAAAAGATAATCCACCTATTTGTTATATACAGATTAAATTTCAATTTTGTGAAGACCTGCATAAATCACGATTTTAGAGTAATTGAAGCTACCGTTAGAAAATGAATAATTTTATCAGGAATTTTTAGAAAGTATTGTATAGGGGAGACCAGAAATATGTATTATGTGTAGACAATTTTTGTGCAGTGACAATTTTATCAGTGATCATTCCTCGTTAGATAATGCTCCCCCCCCTCTTATAATTTCATATTTCCTGTAGATGGATAGGGATGGAATTGGGTACACAGGTGTACCTTTGAAAGATCCAACTACACATTTCTTAAAATGTGTCTGATTCACTTCAAATTTAGTGTGTGATTGCACTAGGCACTCAGTAACGCAAATCCACAAATAATTTTTTTAAAGAAAATTAAAGTAGCGATGTTTTTTTTGCTGGTCTATGAGAGCCATAATAGTGGGGAAGGTACACAAAAGTGAGTTACTTTACAAATAAATGACAACATTTAATACAGTTTATTATTAGTTTCAAGTGGTTTTTAGAACGAATTTATTTACTAAAAATTGAATCTAAGAAAAATATCACCTAATGAAAAGAAAATATGCCACTATGAAGGAATTCCAATAAACTATTCATATTTTATAGTATCGGTCAAAAGAAACGCCGCCCCTGCTATTTTACTCTTAATTTGATTATTTTTTTATTTCATGTTCTCAGAAGTTTTCATTGTTTTAATTATTAATATAGGTAAGTTGAAATTGCTTAGCAATAAATTTTGTTATCAATCAATAAGTGGTGGCCCTAAAAAGGGCCGTTAACACGTTCTCAAATGGGTTAAATAAGGAGGTTTCAATACTTGATGGGTCCACCTCGTGCCTGGATGACCATCTGGATACGTCTTGGCATTGAGTTCACC
>JAUYWI010093898.1:0-12037 GCA_034780595.1 Parotoplana pacifica | reverse complement strand
TTTTTTATGATTAAACATGGCTCTTTAAATACTTTCTTCTTGTTTATTTTTCTCCTTAAATTACGTTTCTCTAAATTGGTAACAGTTGATGAAATCTGGATCTTTTGGGATAATGAAGGCAATAGGCCAGGTACTCAACTATAGAAGCTGGAGGGTATCAGGTGACAATGTTCCTATGGTGTGTAAGCACTCAAATATGACTCCTCGAAAACATTTAACGATTGTATTATGGGCCGAAAAGGGTGTTAATCTCTTCAAGACTATGGACAGAAATCAAACAATAAATACCGAAATTTATTGCACTGCTCTGGATGAATTGATAGACGCATTGTTAACAAAACGTAGGAGACGCACACAGAAAAAGCTAACAATATTCATTTCCTCCAGATAATGCCAGTCCTCACACTGCTCAGAAACACAGTCACAGTTAGCATGGACTTAGTTTCACGGTTTTACCTCATCCTCCATATTCGCCATATTTAGCTCCTAGTGACCACTACTTATTTAGTTCTTTAAAGACAGGCATGAAAGGGTGCAATTTTGCAAACAAAGAAGAACTGAATGAAGTTATTCATGCATGAATCGATCAGAAGCCACAGAAGTTCTTTTACGATGGCATACATTCCTTACCGGATCGTTGGCAGAAATGTATCGCAGCTGAAGGTATTATTTTAATAAAATGAAAGACAACGGTGATGAATAAGGTGAAAAGACTGCAACGATGAACAATTTTATTAAACTCTTTGTAAGTAAATAACTTTTATTATTATTAAACTGTTTGTAAATAAAAACTATACTCTTTTTCATAAAAAAATCGGAAAAAACTTTCTAAACAAACCTATACATAAGGTGTGAGATAAAGTAAATTTGTCTTTGTTTTAGATTAAGTACTTATTTTTTCTTAAGCATGTATTGAAAAGACCACTTCTCAGTATGTGATGATCTATGAAAATTTTTACTTTTCAGTTCATGGTCAGCATTTCACTGCTTTGCTGATTACTTTTCAGTTTATGCTGAAATTAATATCTATGAATAATTGTTTTATTATTTATCATAGAATAAATAGACAAAATAGTACTTGCAGAATACTTTTTTCATTTTTTAAATGGTCGAAAAACTGCAAATATTGTTCTTTTGATGGAATTTCTGTACTAGCAATAATATTTGCGTGTTCTTTAAATTGCATCAGTCAAGCCTTCGACTGGTATTGTAGGTATATTTATTGAAGTACATAGCATTTTATAATTAAAAAAGAAACATTACCTGTGTTTTATCTGTAAAATAATTTCTTTGATCTACAAAGTAAAAAAAATGTTTGTTTAGAAGAATATATCAGAATATGATAAATAAAACACTTTTAGAAAGTTTGATTAAAATATTTTTGTATTTAATCAAGCTACTTTTAATACAGAACATTATTATGTACTTAAATATAATAAAAACTACACTTATTAAATCAAAAATCTAACAGTCATATAACAATGATTGTTGAAAATAGGTGAACAAACATATTTGGGAAATTATTGATTTATACTTGGGTGTGGTTTATTACTAGATCAATTATGGATATTATTATTAATAATAGGGACAAAAATGCCGTCAGTCATAAATGTTAACCTACATTGTGCAAAGTAATATCTCTATCATATATATATCTAAAACGAATTTTCAAAAAATCAATTAAATGATTAACTCTTATTAGAGGTTTTCATGCTTTTCAATACTACAAAATATTAATGTAACAATATGTTGCAATATTAATTTGAAATTTATTTATAAGTACCCATACTTATGACAATACAGAACTATTAATTTCTAGAAGTTGTTTCCGTTAGTACAAAATAGTTAAACCAATAAAGGATTTATTGAATTTAATTAGTTATTATTTAATTCTTCAAGTGCAATATTATGTTTATGTTGCGTATTCAACCTACCACATATTTGATCAATTAACAATTTTTTTGTATGTAATTTTCTGAAATAAAGTACTAACTTTAAAAGAGCGAACTACAATAAACTCGCATTTGTGAAAGCATCGTTATAGGTAATTATTTTGATGTAACAAATTGTAATATTTAGAAGGTCCTATTCAATAGATTATTAACAATCGTTTTGGCGAATCAATAAAAAAATCATGTTCAAAATGTTTCAAATTTCCCTTATACACAGATAAACTTACAGAAAAAATATTTAATTTGTCTTTTATAATTTAAAATTTGTGTTTAAGTTTTGTACTAAAATAGTTATACAAAATCCAGACTACAAATCAACTTACAGTATAACTTTTAAAATAACTTATTAAATATGACATATTAAATACAAAATTCTAAATATTAAATACTACGAGGGGTGATCAAAAAGTTTTGCAACCAAACAATTTATTTCAAAATAGAAATATGTATTACAAAAATAACATTTACTTCCCTCAAAGTACTTCCTTTCTAAGTGTATGTATAATTACATACACATTTTCCATTTCTGAAAGTATTCTGCATACGCCGAAGCAGCTCTTGTCCTCAACTGTGAATGCACCTCCGGAGCTATGACTTGGATACGAGAAGAAGGTCTTCCAGAGATCTGAGATTTGATTCTCGGGAAAAAACAGAAGTCTGAAAGAGCAAGTTCGGATAAGTAGGGTGGATGGGGTAGCAACTGAACTCTTCGCTGTTCCAAATAGCTGGTTGTTTGAACTGCTTTGTGGAAGGAGGCATTGTCATCTCCTGTAACAACATCAGATAGCCGTCTGGATTCATTTGGTTCAAACAAATCAAGCCATTAGCCGCAAATCCGCAATCGTTCTTCACGCTGCTTAGGAGTCAGCATATGGGGTATCCATCGGACACACTTCTTGCAACGCTTCAATTCTTTATGCATGAGCGTGTATACACTTCCATAGCTGACATCAAGTTCTAAGCAAGAAATCGGAGAGTAATGCTGCGATCTTCTGCTAAACTGCTAAAATGGATTCAGCACATGCCACTTTGTCCATGGTCAAAGATTAACATGGTCTACCATAGCGCTCTTCGTCTTCTAGAGAGTCCCTCCCATCAGAAAATTTTGGATCCAGCACGCAACTGTGTCAAATGAGGTAAATACATCCATAAACACTTCATAAAAATCGCTATGAATATCCTTCGCTTTCTTGCCAAGTTTCATGCACGTGAAAATATAAAACCTTATGTTCTCGTTTGTAGGCTCCATTCAGATGATATAATCGTGCTATCTTTCATTCAAAATACAGACGTCAGTGAAATAACAAATTGAATGAAACTGCTTCTATGCGTTAATCTCATATGCACCTAACTAGTTACGCAACATAAATCCAATGGCTAAAATAATTTTGATTACAGCTGACTTGGTTGCAGAACTTATTGATTGCCCCTCGTATATTTTGTTTTTTAAAACCAAACAATTGGAGTATTTTAAATTAGACTTTTAATTACGACAATTTTCTGAACAACATCCCGTTTAAAAATATGCCATTTCGCAATAGATTCCATTTAAATTACAAGATTGTATCATAAATCCTATTTAAAATATGATTGTAAACCAGAAATGATCTTATTTTAAAAAAGTAGTAGTGTTTATTATATATATGTATATATGCGCTTTTGTTTTTATTTGTTAAAGTTCCTGCAGTGTTATTTCTTATGTATCCAAGATACGTCACATAAAATAGACTTAGGTACAGCACAGAAATAGAGCATATATAACTTTCATTTTATCAATTGAAAATAAAATATACATTAGCGCAAGGTCAGAACTTAAACTAATTTGAAGCTTTTTGACTCGAAACATGCGAATAATTTTTTTTCAATTATCTTTTATAAATACACTGATATTTATAAAAATGTCTTAGGATTGTCTCATGTCCTAAAGCTAGAACAATATTTTCATCGATTTTTAACTCATTTTAAATTACATACCTATGTTTTATCCAAACTTTTATTTTTCTTATAATTTGACACAGAGTAACTATTCTCACATATTTCATTTCTGAATGTTTGATTAGGCTGAAAATTGATACGGAATCTTAGAAAACGCTTTACAACAAATATAAAAATTGGTGAATCTATTTGTTTTCCTAATAGATTCTATGTTATCATTTAAAATTAGGTAAACCATTTTTTTCTAAGAGCGGGTTTTTAAGGTTATAAATTTTTTTAATTAAATAATTTCAATGATTCAATGACAATTAACTTAACAACATCTGCTAAATGTCAATTATTCTAGGAGCTTCTAAATGTAATTTCTATTTAATTTTATAATCTTCTGAACATCAAATTTCAAATCTTCTAGTTGCTTCGGACATTCCTATAGAGCTATATATCCAGCAAAATTTTGTGATACTTCATCATAACTCCCAAAGTTGTCTCCCAACGAAATAATTCACAATTTCTAAAAACATACCGATCTTTAAATTGAAATCTGGACTATAGGAAGGTTGGGGCACGAAGGTTATGTTCTTCGAATGTACCCACTCAATAACATGACGAGCGATGTGGGGTCGCGCATTATTTTGTATAAGTAGTATATTTTCGGGTGGCACAAAATCGTTCATGCTATACATGTATGCGTATTATATCTAAGCATAGTAATATTACATTAATAAGTACCGATTTTATAGATATCGTTGAAATCATTCCATTAAAAATAATAATTATGCCCTTCAAAAACACGCTGTTTTTTGGTCACCCTATATAACTGAAGTTATATCCTGTGATCGATAGGTCTGATTGAACTTTCTATACCCACTACATTTTAGTCATTTCCATTCTTCCTTCATAAAAAAATATTTTCGCTATGCAATATTGGCGACCCTAGCAATAGTTTCTAAGAGAAAAGTATGTATACGAATTAATAGTTTATATATGGTAACTAAGATTTTATATGGTCAAAATATGGTAAAGATAACTTTTGTTGCTATGCTATATTGCTGTCCTTAGAAACAGTTACTAAATGGAAAGTTGATTAGAGGAAAATTCATATATGGTAACTAAGGTTTCATGTGGTCAAATACCCATAAAACCATTGTCATATGAGATAAATTTGTAAAAAATAGTTGTTGCCTATGTAGTATTGGCGTCCCTAGCAACCGCATAAAAAAATCTGAAAACGGATTTTTAATTGTCACCCCCAAATTTCATTAAAATAGGTTGATGTTCTTGATGAAGGAGAAGAAAAATCAAAATACGAAAAGGTCAGATTTTGAAATGCTGTATCTTCGAAATAATTTCCCTAATTTTGATCAGATTTGGCACATGTAATCACCATCTGTAACTATTTCACTTTTAAATGATAAGGGCTTAAAATGGCTCATTTTCAGTGAACCTATAAAGCCCATTAGGCAGGGCTGAGCTTCAGAGCTATCCGTCAAATTGCCACTGATGACTGAGACGTATTTGTTTGCAATTATAAATTGAACATTTAAGTACCTATATGTAATATTTTTCTATATTGAAAATCAAAATAGATGTGTAGAATTTGTATAATGTCGGGTTAATTAAAGTTAGGTCTATTCTGAATAACTACATAGGTATTGGTACATTTTGATACAGAATTTTACATCGTAATTCAAATATGGTAATATTTTCAAGAGCAGAAAGTCAGAGAATTCGCCTGTTGATCAATTAAATTTAGTACCTATCATTCAAAAATATTTGTCGAGAATAAACAGTACAATGCAAAGGCGCAATAGCACATTGGACAGGCGGTTTTTAAATCGTGAGATAGATGAATAGAAATTGCTAATTTAAAAAAATCTGCGTTTAGTGCTAACCACTCGTCTAGTTAGCAGTCAGGAATCTTCATATTATAGGCTAAAATAACTGATACCCCAATATTGCCTGGGATTCTTTTAGTACTTCAAAACAGATGAGTCGTTAAAACGAAGAGTCATCAGAATGAAATCTAAAACAAACTCTGTTATCAGGATCGAGCACGAAATATTATAACAGTTAAATGAATTATGATGAGCGCGAATGTAATCTGTTTATGTGGAGATAAAGATTATTTATTTTATCGACGACTGAAAAGCATATTAAGAGTAGCTGCATATTTTTCAAGCGAGACAAAAACCTATCCAGTACATAAACTAGAGCCTACCTACGCAGAAAACAGTACAAATTATTAACTACACGGTTAGTAAGAATGTGATAAAATATGAGATGTTGCGTCCCCAAAATACATCTCATATAGAAATGTTTCATCTGAGATAGAACACAAATGATCAAATTGTGAAGGATCTGACAAAATGCTCTAAATATTTTACCTAATTACCAATAAATTGTGAAATCTATTTGAAATGGTAATGTAATTTTTATATCTCAGATAAAATTTTCTACGAGTATATATGTATACTCGTAATGAGATGTTCTGGAACACAATATCTCATATTTTTGTTAACTAGTGTCAATATATAAACACCCAGTTAAAAAAAATAAAGAAATATATCTTCAGTCAATCAGACTAGTTACATGTTGGTTTTTATTCCGAGTAAAAAATTGCTCTCGCATAATTCCCAATAAAGTTCAATAGCTCTCTTTTGAGAAATACAAAATTTAGTTTAGAATTTAATCCCCCATGCAGTGTTCGTTCGTTGTAGTGATGATTCGTTGTATGACATCTATAGAGGACTATTAAACCTCAATAAAAGAAGAATACAGAAGAATGTAGTTATTTAAAATAATGCACATTAACTTACTGGTGTTCATACTGTCAGTCAATTTTTGACTGGAACCAAGTCCACTCTCAGAATCATTTGCCATATCTTGATCTACTGAATGTGAATTGGTTGTAAACACGGGATTCAAATCACAAATTGTTGATGGACTTTCTCCTTCACTCTCATATAAACTGCTTTCGCGACTTCCTTCATTCATTTCTCGATAAGTCGTATGTTGCTTTGTTGGTGTTTCTTTATATGGTTCATTCATCTGAACAGTTTCAGCATCATTTTTGTCATTTTGATCATCTTTTTTCGGTTGACGTTTTAAGGTGGGTGTATCACTGTAATCTTCCACTGTTTCTTCATTATTCCATTGCTCTTTCCACATGGCAGTAGTAACATCTCGAGGAATAGCATCGCACTCTTCAAGTGTAGAAGCTGTACTCTTTACAGTTATGAATGAATCAGCTTCGCTTGTCTCATCATCGTCTTCTTCATTATTTTCATCAACCAAATTGAAAATATGAGTGACCATTGCTTCATCAGTGCTCTCAATTTTGTCATCGTCATTTCTGATTTCTGTCATTTCCCCTGTACTACATTCTGGATAAACAAATTTTGTGCTACTTTTGGAGTCTTCACTATTACTGCGTGGACTTATGATTTCTTCTGCAGTTTCTTCAGTTATTGGAGGTAAAGAATGGTTACTTCCAAATGTTGAACTGCCTCTTGAGGTACGTACTAATAGAGTAATACTGTCATCACTAGTATTGATAATCATGTCTTCAAGAGCAATATCTTCTAAGTCTAAATCATCAAATTCATTTGGAGAATCACTATCCGTTAACGAAAGTAGTGGATCAGAACCAGTATCTGATGACAACGAGGCTTGACTATGACGAATTTTTGCCAAAAGATCTCGGGTACGGTTGCTCAGTTCGGGGTAATTCTGATCATATGGATTAGTAGTATTGTCATTAAAATCAGAAGGAGAATTCCAATACTTTTTATTTGACGGATTCTGTAAATGTTTCGTATTTTCTTCTTTGTAAAGTCTGATTAATTCATCATCCAGAAAAGTTACTTCTTCATCTAAATCAGTTGTTTCCGTACTGTTGTAAGGCGAATATTTAGGACTAATTGGTCCAAAGGAGGCAGCATTTGAACGATTATAATGAAGGGCATCAGTTGAACCAAAACCACTATCCGACAAATTGCTAGCAGAAGATGTCTCCATGGTACTTTTATTTCGTAAAGATAAATTTGAGAGATCTAATTTTATATTATTAGAGTTGATATCAGAAAAAGTATCCACGTCAGCAGATTTTGGTTCTGAATCAAAATCCAGATTGGTATAACTTTCGGTCATTTCTCTATTGTTATTATATTGGTTATCTTTAGAAGTATTGGTTGAATTAACTTGAGTTGTATTGATAGACGACGACATCTGAAAATTATAATTACTGTTCAGTAAAAATTTCTGGTGAATAATCTTCTGTTCTTTGTGAAATTTAAACCAAATTTGTCGAAAATAATTAGAGTACGAATTACAACAAGTAAGTACATAAAATGTCGAAAAATGTATTGTACTGTTGAGGTTTGTAGCAAGGCACAGTCTGGAAGGATTGATATAATTTGTCTTTAAATCACAAGTTAATGATGGGTCATTTAATAGTTTATTAATATCGTTTCTGCTATAATCAACTCTATTTACACTTTTATTGTTTGGCCTGAGAACATTTGTGTCCAGCTGCAAACCAAATGTTTTGCTACAATAACTATTTTTCAAACGCTCATAATCATTATTAAAGCTTGTTTCTACAGGAATTAGAGTTGACAAACCAACTTTTTGATTCACCTCTGTTTTGTTCTGCTGAGTTGCCGTTAGTTCGCTGGTAGAATTGGAGGTGTGGGTAGATCCAGATAGTTTGAGTAGGGCGTCGTAATCTGGCGAAGTAACGTGGCTTTTACCTTCCGTGTCTCTTGTATTATGACTAACCACTGTTCTATTCTGCACAATGTCGACGCAAGTAAAACATTGCGGGAATTGAGATTGTAGAAGGCGAGGGTATATGTGACAATATGGCAAAGCTAAATTGAGACGTTGATTATTACGGTAATAGTTTTTATATTTACTATGATCAGGAAAAATACGATAATACCAATTATCTAATTGCTGATAGTACTCTTCATTAAATATAGAAACTTTTTCTACACGTGTATTGAAATTATTATATGACTCTACTTTTGGCAACTGTACTGTATTTATTGAACTGTTAGATTTGTCACAATTTTGTTGTTTTAATGTATCAGTTAAAATAACATTAGACTGATGATTTTTTATCAAAGAATGAGAAAGTCTTTTTTGCTGCTTCAATTTTTTATCTAATAGACGAGTACTACTGTATGATTCCAGACGTGCAGTATTTTTTGGAAATATGCCCCAATTCTTAACTTGTCGAAATAAATGCAAAAAACTAGATTTAGCGTTGTTGGAAGACCAATTAGAACTCTCTTTCCAGTAGTAAAAACTAACAGCAGCAGATGATGCAAAACTAGCACTTAAAATGCCAAAAACTAGTGGTCGTTTCTGTTGTGCTAAACCACTAAACGACGTTTTTCTAGATTGATTCATTCCATTTTCTTCGAAATATTAGGTCCACACGTAGAAGACTCACACATGTCATGTTAGCTCGAAATTAACTTTATATACTTGGACCTCTCAAATTTCTATTTGCAAAATTGAATAAACAAAGTTTTCTAATAGGTACAACAGGTAAATATAGCTCATGTAGCGTTTCCATGGGGAAACTATTTTTATTCAAAGCCAAGGCGTGGTTTATTTTATGCGTTGTTTGTTAGAAATAGACTGCAACCACAATGTTATTCGAGATCGATATTTCCTCATAGCAGACAGGTACGCTAGGTATATTGAAAATTAAGTAAAAGGAACAAAGTATATCATTCATAAATTAAAATTACAGTATAGGTACTACTGAAATGTATTCTATGAGATAGGCTTGAATCTTGGTCGATACCTACAAGCTGCCTGATTTATGTAAAACTATAAAAAAGAAAATTGGGGATTAGAAATTGTAATTAGAATGACTATGACAGGTGGAATACCTAAAATATTTCTCACTGAGTAGATAATGGTAAAAGCAACTAGTTCAATGCATAATAAGAAAATATTATGAAATTAAAGAACATCCTTTATTGGACCAAAAAAAGAAAATTGTAAAAATAACTGTAATACGTTTGGCACCTTATTTTTACTATTAATCAGCCAAATCAATCAAAACATTTTTTAACCTTTAATTAACCTAAATATCTATTGTATAGGTGGCTAGTTACTGGAGTATTATAAATCAAATTTGCGTTAGGTTGACCATCATTTATTTTTTCAAGCCTATCAGTTGTCATTAAATGTTATTAGTGTACTTTAGAGTGCTTTACAAATGTAGTTGATTTTTTATTGCTAAGTAATTATTAATTAAATTTTTATCAGTAATTGTAAATAAATTAAGCTTACAATCAAATTTAAGAAATTTCTTTTATAAAAATTTTAATTGAGTAGTTGATTATATTTTCCAACATGAATAATTAAATAGAAAGTTGATTACTTTTACAGTCAAACTTAAATTGAATAGAATTGATGTCATAAGGCTTATTGTTTTTGTTAAAGCATTTTTATTTTACAAAATGAACTGGCAAATGAAAAGATAATAATAAATTACAGTTAAAAAATTAAATTTGATAAGAAGTATATTTCAATTTTCATATAATGGTATGTTTTCATTTATTTGATAGTATTTCTTTTAAGACAAAGCAGACCAAAACAATCCAAAATTAGGTTCAAAGTAAAAAAATATCGCAATTTTAAAACACCCTATAATTTAATCGTATTTAAAATGTCGTAAATATAAGGCACCTACCTATACCTAAGTAAGGTATAGGTATAAAAGCGTTAATTTTGAAAAACACGTATGGTACCTACTTATGTTTCTACCATAAGGTAAATAAATTTATATGTTGAAAAATTGCAGTTCGCAATAGGTAGAGGCATATTGGCGTATTTTTTTGGTGTATTCGATTCTTAAAGTTAAATAGTTTAGAATATTATTTTTTCATCCATTTTGTAATTTTTACAAACCACGGCAAAGTGCGCCTACCTGCCCCACTGCGAGGTAATTTGACGCGGATATTGGTGGTATAGGTGCATGGGAGGATTTTAAAAAACATATATAAACATAATATTGTTAAAAGCATCTTTTTATTAAGGAAAATATATTCTGAATTTAATAGTCTGTATTCATATTGTATTCGCTGTCTCAAATGTAGAAAGTTTCAATGATAGTTCGATTTTGCCAACTTGGACCAACTTGCCCCATGCATTGCATCAGCTTACTTCAAAACAATTAATATCACAATAATAATAATCATAATGTTGTTATACATACTAGTGATGTTGTTATTGTAGCCTCTACCCTTTGTAAAAAAGATAGTTCTCCCAGTGTGGGTTATGAATTTGATTATCTCTGATAGATTTAACCATAGATCAAGTGTGTAGGATGATGTGAACAGTTAAATATGTGTAATGTGTTGTGGGATGATTGCTTGCATGATGGACATATGTTAGCTATATTGGGATTTGTTTTGTTTTGGAATTGGTTGAGTATATGACACGAGTCGCTGCGTAGTTCTGCGTTGTCTCGAGAGGTCTTGTTCCTGTTTACTAATGCTAGGAGGAGGAGGAGTCTTGAGAATTGGATAAAACGTTGAATTCTATCTGAAACTATGTTTTGTATGAATTGTTTTGATTGTTTGATTGTAGGTATTATCATCTAGGTCAAGTGATGTTTTTGTTGGAAGTAGATGTTTATGCTTGGTTATGATAATCTGTTAAGTTTGGGTTTTGAGTGTGTGTATTGAGCTGTTGTAAGATGGTGTTTATTGGGATGGTTTGATTTGTGTAATTGGGCGAGTGTTTATGTATTAACAGTGTCATGTGGTCATGTATGGGAAGAACATTTGTCTTGTGGTGAAGGAGATCTGTTTTTGTGGGTACAGTGCATCCTGTGGCTATTCTGAGTGCTGAATTTTCTATTGTTAGTAGCTTGTTTACATGTGTTTTGGATAATTGATGAGTGGTCTTATGAATTGTTTGTATTTGTAAATGATTGTTTCTTTAGATTGTCCCCATATTATTCTTGCTAGGTGCTTTAAGAATATTGATGCGTTTCTTGGCTTTTATGTGTATGTCTTTTGCATGTTTGATGAAGGTGTAGTGAGCATCAAAGGTGATACCTAAAATGTTGATGTTTTGTTAAGTGGGATTTGGATGTTGTTTATCTGGATTTTTGGAGTATC
>JAUYWI010093887.1:0-12041 GCA_034780595.1 Parotoplana pacifica | reverse complement strand
TAATGAAGCCTTTACTGAACTGAGACTTCGTTGGGAAAAGTGTGTGGAGCGAGATGGATCGTACATAGAGAAAAGAATTTAATGTTTTATCACCTACACATGTTTATTTATTGATAAATATAATGTTACGTTTCTGTTACTTAGCGTTCTTACTTAGTCTCACCACTAAATGGGCGCACCACGTATATGCACGCGTGGTGTAGATAATTTTCTTGTTTCCTAATCTGAGGAGAATCGGCATTTCTTTGATTATCGTTTCATAAGACTTGATTTGTGTTTTCTTACATGGAGTAATCTGCCAAATTCATCAACAATTGTGGAAATAAAGTAAATTATCATAGAAATGGACACCCTGTATTATTAAGTACCCACAATTGTGTATCTTACATTGAGTACTTATTAAAATGTCATTTCTGTTTTAGCACGTTCTCAAAGTTTAAAGTTTATATAGTAGATATTTTTTGTTGTTGCTTTACTGTAATATTCTTGTACATATTGATGAGTATGTAAAATTATTGATAGGAAATTTAATGTTTTCGCATCTCCTCACCATTGACAATGGGTAAGATAGCGACGAGATTCAGATGTTGCATTAGCAACATAAACACCCCCAGGAAAGCAGAAAGTCAACTAAAATCTCTGTAGGTGCTTTTGTTCATTAAATTTTATTCAATATAATAACAAACATTGGTGACCATTTTTGAAAAAATACTTTATGATTACAATTTACAAATTATACATCCACTAAACGAGAGCTTCTGTCGGTGGATACAATTACGCTTTACTGTCAGCGTTAGAATACTAAGTGTACATAAACAGACAGATTACTGTGTTCCCCTGGTGGAGGCACAGTATAACAATGCATGTTGGTCCAGAATTAGTTTTTATGAGGGATTCTGTAATCTCATTCTTACGGATTTCACCA
The DNA here is from genome assembly GCA_034780595.1 of Parotoplana pacifica. NCBI lineage: Eukaryota > Metazoa > Platyhelminthes > Proseriata > Otoplanidae > Parotoplana > Parotoplana pacifica. The sequence goes on along the minus strand of JAUYWI010093887.1, from coordinate 11,116 downwards.
GTATTCACTTGGCAGTTTGTGTGTTAGCCTAATGGCTCTCATTGAGATGTTGGTGTGCAGAAAATGATAAAATCTGGTTGCCCTAGTTGGGAGATTGTCCAAGTACAAGACATGTTTAACTTTTGGGCAGTAACTATTGTTGGCATTTTCAAAAGTTGATCGAAAAACTAATTATATATTTGTATTTGTTCATTTTACATATTTTGTAACTTGCTAAGCATTTAACAAATGTGTCAAGTATAAATTCAAGTAAACTAAATAAGTTTTATTGATTTTCTACATGCCCACAGAAATATTAATTGCTAAATAGTGAAGGTCTTATTTCCATCAGTTTGGATATTTTATTGATGTCATTGCTGCGTGTTGTCCAAATTTGATGCAAAACTTTTTTTAAATAATGAGGCCAATCTGGTGAAGGTCGATGATACTTGGAACACTCAGAATCAGATGAGAGAATTTCATAGAATGAAGCAGAGGGCAGCACTCCCATGTAATTTCCGTGACGCATTTGTAGAGTTGGAGTATTTGTTCCAGATCCTTCTAATAACATCCAAATGCACAATGCAAACACTCGATTACGAATGGGAACACCGCCCAATCCCCAGTCTCTATAATAATATTTGGATGGATGCTTAGGTTTGACAACACGACCACCAAGGACAACCACCGGAGTTGAACTAAACCAGCATGAATCGATCTTTATCCGATCATCTGAATCAATGACAAAGGACATCGAAGTTACATCCCTCCAGTGCAATGATTTGCTGACTAACCACAAGTCTTGTATGTATTTTTCGGTGCAGTCCATATCTAGTCCTGGTAACTGGTCAAAAAGTCGTCGCTCAGGTTTTAGAAACATTAAGTAGAAGGTCTGTGATGCGGAATTGTAGTATTTTGCTATCGGTTGTGTCAAATAGCTATCCTCATCAGAATTGAATAAAGGTAACAGGTATCTGCTAAAATTCCTCATTTCAAGACGATTTATGTCAGCAAGTTGATGCACAGAGATTTCTATTTTGGTATTATCAATCTCAGTGTCGTAGATTGATGATCTGTGGTCTAATTTTATGGCGACCTTCGATTCATCAAGCTGGCGGTCAAAGTTGCACAGAAATGTGAATAACTTTGGTGGTACAAAGAGTTGTTCAATTTCACACATGTTACCAAGACATTTAGAAAACAAATTCGTACAATTCTCAATTCTCTCGTCATCATCAACAGAACACCGTGACTCCCTTCTAACAATAAAATTCACTGCCCAGACCAGACGTTTGTATGACAGCCAACTAAATTTATTGATTTTATCAGCAATGGCGGTTTCAAACAATTTGAAATAATTTAAATGCAGATTCCTTGCTTCGGGGAATGGAAGAATTTTGTTGAGACGTATCGATTTTAAGGTTCGAGTCGAGATGCAGGTCAAATCAGTGGCAGGACATCGATATTGGAAATGTTGTCGTAATGTTGTGAGTGTTTCCCTTTTATCAAATCTGATCGGTTCAGTTTGATGGCAATCAGATCCAGCATCTTGTACGTCAATATCTATTTTATTTGCTAGAAAGAGAGTTGGGACTGACATAGGGACAACATAAGGATGTATTTTGTGTAAATAAGATTTGACACCTCCAATGAGATCTCCATCTTTATCTTTAACATTTAAATATTTTATGTTCACAGGGTCGAATGGACCTTTTCGACTGTCATAAACATTGATGAGGATATAGGGGTCGGGGAAGGTTGTCTTCATTATTGCCGCATACAATTTGTCGAGCAATTCATTCTCACTCAATCCAGGAGAATCCACCAGCTGCAAACCGAGCTGCAATGGTTTCCAAGGAAGACCGATCTTCACATAGTATACCAATTCACGTAGGTCATCCCTGGCAACCCCTTGCAAGTTTATTTCATTATCAAAAGGTGCACAACAAAAATTCGTACCATTAAAATCTTTAAAAGTTCGCACAATTCTTTCTTTTGAGTGTTCGGGTCGATAAAACTTGTAGTTCCATCCATGTGAGATGTGTTCTGGAAACTTGTCCCGATCATCACCACACCACCATCGTTGGTCTTCATCTGATTCCCAATCTTCCATATTTGTCACTACCAGTGCGAGACCTTCGGGGGTGATGGAATCGACCTGACCAGCTTTATCATGTTTAGCAGGGTACCGTTTTATTTTATACAATTGTTTTGTTAGACGAATTTGTGTGTCGATGATTTGCATATAAGGTTGCTCACTGTAAACAAGCTGTACCCATCGTGCTGTGCATGGCAACTCAGCACTTGGGAGTGTTGCTTCACCATTGAGCATTTCGTTAATAAGTGATGTTTTACCAGAATTCACACGGCCAATAATCAAGAGTTGTAGTTTTTGTTCCAGAAATAAATCCAATCGACGTTTATAATCAGTAGGATCATTATCAAGTTTATTAAGTTCATCAATTTTATTAATCTGAGGTTCCATGTGCGCCACCATTTGTCTCAGTCTCTTATCAACCCTAACTCTCAATTCTGCTTTCATTAAACTTTGTTGCAATGCTTCCATGTTGACGTTTTACAATAAAAAGTAGCGATGAAATGCACAGTGGTTAAGTTGACTGGATCGACCAAATTATACACAAAGCAATGCTTTATCGATAAGAAAGAAGCACAAACTGCCACCCATATATTAAATTTAACAATTTGTAGCTCACAAAATCATTTTGACGTCGTCGTTATCTGCGTGGCTATAATCAACACAATTTGATTGATACGATATTACGTGGACTGTATTTGTGCCTCAATTGCAGTGCTACTTAGAACTTATATGTATGTTGATAGAAGATCTCTTGTTTCGTATGTATCCCTACACAGAACTCTGTAATTCATTCTAGAGATATAGATTAATTTATTGATTTGTATACGATAGGTTTTTTACTAAAAAAACAATTGATGTTTAAATGATTAAAAAACAGATTACATAATATTTTATATAGAATAACAGGTATTCAGTCAATTCTTTTTATCTATTTTTGATAAAGAATTTCTAGAGATACAACGCCTTTTGAAATTTGAATGAAGAATGTGTGGTAGAAGATGACATCTCGTTAGCTCCGTAATCAAATATCCGATTTGACAAATTTTGTATTTTCATTTGTTTACAAAAATAGGTAATATAAGTAATAATCAAAGCATGTTTTGACTTTTTTTATTAAACATTATTTTTTATAATAATATTAAACTGAAAAATTTAATTATATGAACTCCAATACTGAATGAAATTAGCCGTGATCAAATATCCGTTCCACATTAACCAATCCTCTCTTTAGTATTTATAAAATTCGTAGAATAATTTATTGGTAGTTACTTACTTCTATGGTACGGTTCACCCTACAATGACTGCTAATGTGTGGGCATACCTCTCGGCTAGTTTTATTAGTTAATGTAAATGATCATCACTCATTCACTATCGGCTTTACAAGTCACTTTATTATATATCTTTGTGAGTTGTGGAGTGATTTCTTATCATATGTTCGTTAAGGCATCAGGGCAAAAACAACATGCTCCGGTGTATGTCCATATATTAATTATTATTTACCACAGTGATTTTCAATTTACACATATCACAGAAGGGACTTACTCTATGATTCCCTGTTCTAATAATCTCTCTACCTCCGGGCCTACAGTACTCATAATTCACAGCATTCAAACCTGATCGATGCATTTAACAACCCTATACTAGAATGAATGTTCAACGCACCATGTCGCTTATCAACAAGCGTGTGTGTATAAAATTCACAGATTTCAATTATGCCTGCCTATGCTTTTCAGAAGCTAGATAGAGCAGTAAGCGATTTACGCATAAGATGTATAAGCAGAATTTGTTATCGCTGCTTTGTAATTACTTTGCTTGTGGTTGGCAAAAATCAGTGGTTTTGTATTAATACAGCGACGATTAAACAAATTCCACAATTTTTTCTGGATCAATATTTTTTAATGAAATTTTCTCCATTGTTGAGGCAGATGGCAAGGCACAATATTAGAACATTTCATTAAAAAAATGGATCCAGAAAATATTTGTGGAATTCGTTTGGAAACAATATTTCGCTGACTTTTATTCCCCTTTTTATACCTACTGTTACGGTTACTTTTGAAAGGGGTTGTATACAAGGTCTTTGGTTGGAGGTAAGTACTTTGTATTCAAGATGGCCGCCATACCAACATTTCGAGATAGAGGTTGATTTACAAGAAATAGCCAAAGAATAATGAAAATTGCTCAAATATTTGAGGGAAAACAGTTCTAATTATTCAATAAATGGCGTATAATGCAGTTTATGGATGAAATAAATGCTATTATTTTCACCATTTCGAGCCTCAATCTAAAAATAAAAAGTTAATATTATTTCACTCTTTTTCACTAGTTGGTAGCAGGTGTTCAAAAAGTATTGTAATTATTTTATTAAAATAACTAAATTAGATATGTTTAATTAAAGAAAGCTGTAAAATTTAAAAAAACACATAATCTATACATGTTTTTCTAACATTTATTGAGGCTCCCAATGTTAAGGTCTTTTATCTTTTTTGCCAATCAGAAAACCGAAATTAAATTGTAAACAATAACGGATTTTTAAACAAGTATTCCGTCTAGTCTAACTATATAACGTCTTTGGTTTAGACTATGATGAAGGAGTTCAAGAGGAGAAAACAGCACAAAATAAAAATAGTCAGTTTTAACACTATTTGACCGATATTAGTCAAATTTGACCCATTTAATCACCATCGGCGTTTGAACTTAAATGGTATCAATTTCACGATAGGAAACCTTTTTATGAACACAAGTTAAAGAAATTGAGTAATGAACTTACCCACAGAACGGTGAGTATTGGCTACTGGATTTAAGCAAAAATAGAATATTATTGTACCTTCAGTTTGTGTTTTATTTAAAGGGTTAAAGACCCCTTTCTTTAGATCTTTGTCGGATCAACAAATTCAGTACTCAGATACGCCCTATGTTCTTTTCTTCTTCGAAACCGCTCATCCCACCTACATAACTATGTTTAACAATAAAAGAATTGTAATTTTCTACTCTGAATTTCTTCCCAATTAGTTATGCACAAAATATTACTGTTTTTAATTCTTGTTCTATGTTTATACTTATAAGTTCAGTTCTACTCATCCTATTTTGTAGTGTTAACCCATTAACGTTGTATACACTAATATATGAGATCACTTTTTTCTTTTTTTGCTAAAATGTTAGGTAATTCTTAGTTTACTAATTGCAAAATGCACTATTTTTTATAGGTAAAAAAAGTACTCTTAATGTTTATTAATATTTACCTAATAGTTAATTTTATAATAAACATGTTACTATCAAGTTGTGATACTTACCTTAAAGGAGTTTAGGTAAGTATAATAATATATTTGTTATAAAAATAATTGTTCATCTCTATTGAGGCAAATAGTTTAAGTACTAATTTTCAAATTTACAAATCATAATCAAATCAGAAAATTGTGTCTTTAGATACTTATACTGTTTTTTTTAACAACACACTCAGTATGGTGTAGAATGGGCAGTCACTTTAGAAAGCCCTGAGCGAGAAAATATGTCAGTGGCATTAGTCGTTCTTAACTTAAACTACGGTTGGGCGAATTCAAGAACAACCTATATCCTTTACGGAAGATTGTAAAATTTGTTTTATTAAAGTTTCCGTTTGTGATCTAAGTACTCCCAAGTGTGATTTCACAGTTTGCCGTATCGATGCCGCTATTAGCATATTGGCCAAAATATGATTTTCCCAAAAGGGTGCAACCTCTTGAATAACATACAAAAAACAGGAAGTTAGGTAGGAGGTTAAGAAATTTAGGTGATAACCAGATGTGTTTATAAAAGTACTTCGGGAAAATGAACATACGTTTTTATTCTAGGTTACGTTTTTATTATCTGGGTAGCTACCATAAATGGTGAGAAGACCTGGACTCTAGTCAAATTTTAAAGAATTTTGTAAATTTAATATCGATACATTGTTTATCTGGGGATCATAGTAGAATTCGTATATTGCAAACATTCGTAGGTAATAAATTCGTACGAAAAATTCCTAAAAAAGAGTTTCATAGAAATTATGCGTACCTACAAATTATTCAAATCCATAAAAGTTTGCATTTTAATCATAAAGTGTCGCAGGGGAAGTCAATAAGAAAGCCTCAAGAGAGAAGAAGTTTCAGTGGGATTATTCTTTCTTAACTTAAAATTCAAGAACAACGCTGTAATCCGTTAAGGAAAATGGTAACATTTGTTTAATTAAAAATTTTGAACAATTTTTTTTATTTACAAATAATATATAAAAAAGAAGAAAATATTTACGAATAAATAATTTACGAACATCACTAATTTACGAATAATTGCGTATACCCCACCCACCCCCCGTATTTACTACTCAAATAATTTTCATACAATAAAAATAGTGGAAACCTATAGGTTGGATAAAATGAAAGGGACTTAGTGTAGGAAGTTTTGTAACAAACTTCTAAAGATAGACTTGCAAAAAAGTTAACATACATACATGTAGGTATAAAACTTTATTGTCTTTTGATGCTTGTACTAGTTCTAATTTCTTTTTTATGTATAGGTCTATTCCTAGGTTGCTTATGGGCGTATCTTGTTGGTATTCAAGCAACTCTAAAATGTGTGTTATTTTATTTATTAAAAGCGCAACCACCTGCCTCAAAAAGGGCGTGATACAACGTCGATATATCAACTTTCTTGACGAGGAGACGTGACGTGGTGGCTGGGTGGGTAGCAATTAATTTGGCAAATCTGTTTTCAGAACTCACCAATTGACTTAGGAAAAATTAAAACTAGAATATTATAGGATGTTTCATAAGTACGAGTTTGGACTTCAAACTTCCCGGTTTCTGTTGAAATTAGGTACACACACAGGTACTTTGGAACGGTTCATTGACATTTTCCTCTACTGCATAGGTTCGAAACCTAGTAGAGGGTACATGTAGGCAGGTCAAATTGATTTTTTATGAAAACCTATTTCTCGTGAACGCAGGACAGCGCCAATTGTTTTAATTATTTGTAACATTAACAGAAGTAGGGACCCAAAATTATTGCCAATTGGATAAACCAGTAGGTAAACAACGAGAAAATTGGATTGTTTTAGAGATAGTAATTTAACAACCTGGATCTAAATGGCAAAGTTTAGAGTGTTCCCAACTAAATTTTCACTAAAAAACCGAACTATTCCTACTTAGTTATGTACTTTTAATAACGTTTCATTATAACACATAACTAATTCTATTCTACCTATAAAGTTATTCACAGAGTTAGAGGTGTTTTACGTCACTCAAAAGGAGGTGGCAGTGACCCTGATAAATTAATAAAACGTTTTAGTTAACTACTTTCTTAAACATTCGCTTAATTTTTCACCAAATAATCGATATTTATACAATTACTTATTTTTAAATTACTTTTCAGACGATCCCTATCTGCTCTGCTGTATTACCTATACCTACTACACACTTTCTGCGTTTACTTCTTTGGCAAAAAATACAATTAATTGACCGAAACACGAAGGAAATGGGAAAATGCACGGACACACAAACGCTATTGACTAATTCCACGCACTGTGTTATATTGTAATATCATACGATAAATATTAGAAGCAACACCTCTTCATTATAAAGGTGCTTTAGTCATAGCTAACGTACCTAGGAGAATAGATAATAAAACTTTTTGTGATTCCGATTGCCACTCTACATATATTGTGTACATTAGATCATCGAAAAACAGAACCTATTCCACCTTTTCACAGAAATTAGATTCAGGTTGTTTGCACCATAGAGTAATAAATATACAGAGACCCGACTCTTGCTGGAGGTGTATGCAGTTTTATACTTCTATGAATTGTCCTCAACAGAAAAAGTAATTGTATATAAAATATTCATAATAATCATCATACCATTACAGAAATTGAACAATTTTGCTGTACAGACTGTGCAGTGGATATAAAGACACGTTTCGCTAATATTTTAAAGAAAATTAAATCTTAATTTATCAATCTATGGATTTATTTGTGTAAAAATTATAATCTAAAAGGAATAATCGTTGAATAGTATTTAGAAAAGATAGAGATCCAGAGAGAGTCGATATTCTATGGTTTGAAACAATCAATACTAAATTCAAGTTTATTGACGCATTCAAATTCCCCCAAATTCAAGTTTACTGACACAGTCAAATTCCCTCCAAAATTCAAATTTATTGCACATTCAAATTGTTGTTTATGGAAAGTCATTTTTGTTCTGAAAGACGTGCTCAAAATTTACATTTCATGTTTCTTCATGAATTTTAGGGAAGGATTAAATTTGTTCATATTTACCCTATTAAGTATAATTCTTTTCTGGTAGATTGAATATTCATCTCGTTATTAATTTTGTTGTGCTATTTGCAGCGGAAAAATTAAAAAGAAACAACTACATAATGCAATGAAATTAAATTATAGCAGTTTCTTTAAATTTGATCTTATTGAAATGTCAAAAATGTGTTTTCGGTATTATTGTCGATTATGTCACCAAAGGGTTGGATACCATTATTGATTAAGAAATAATAAAAGAAAAACATTAATTTTATAATAGTCGTATAGAAAAAAATAATATGTTGTCGTAAAACTGTACAGAAAATAGCCGTCGTAAATTGCAGTCTAAATTAAAAAGTGTTAAAGAAAACTTTTATTGAAGGTTTTGGCTCGCAATTCCCAACTACTAAAACATTGATTGAAAATTAATATATTTATTTCTAAAACTTTTTTTTCCAACGTTCAAAAATGTCAAATTCGATTTCTTGTGTTTGATTTTTTCATAAAACATTTTCTCTACATTCTGTATAAGAAAGTCCATGTTTTTCGATTTTTTCTTACTATGTTTCCAGTTCTTTTATGTGGATGACGTTAATGCTTTAGCTCTACAAGCGTCTAAAATGTTCCACAAGTACATGTCTTGCTTTGGTTGCAAGTAATAAATAGAAAAAATGACAGGTTGTAAATAAAATGTTTATTCATCAGCGACATTATCAATAGAATAAATCTAATCTTGTTTAACTTCCTCTGTTGGTTTGTCTTATCACTGTAATTAATTATTCACCTAAGCATAATCTACATACATGTTAATTACAATTAATACTATTCTATTCATTGTTTTGAATTTCCATGTTTAGTTCGCCATAATTCAGGGGAACGTTTGGAACACCAAGTCGGACTAATGAGCACCAAGCGAATATCTCTGAAACAAATAAACCCTATCTATATAAGTCAGACAAATTATTGTGGTCAAAACATTTTTGTGATTTCACAACAAAACAAACGCACAAATTAAAACAGTTCTTTTATGAATACACAAGTATTGAAAATTGAGTACAGATAAGTTATCCAAATATTTAAAAAAATCACCGGTTAAAAGTTAAAATTTAAAAAAAATTTAATAATCAGCCTGGCTGTAGAAATGTTTGAGAAATTTCAGTTAATTTTATTATTTTTGTTGATGGACATCAATTTAACAACATTTTCTGCTGCAGGTAATTTCGTTAAAAATAAATACTGATGATTATTACAACCGTTCTCGGCTAGAAGTTTGATAAAACAGCTACATAACAATGAAGCAAATCACAATTTGGATAAACAAATTAATATAATACCATCCTTTCGGCAAAATATTTAAAAAAAATAACATTTTCGTGTTTATTACAAGTTATGAATATTAAATAAAGTTGCTTTCTTCTTTTTTTCTGACAATAATTTGTGATTCCCGTTTATCTCAAAACTCCATAAAACTTAAAAATATGCAATCTCAGGCAACAAATAATAATAGAAAACCCTTATCACCTTGTGAGTAGCAACGAAAGTGTAAGATTTCACAAAACGAACCAGAATTTAAAAAAAAATTATGTCTTCCCTTCAAATTTGGAAATAGAAGGCGCTTCCAGATACCCTCCTGCACTGCGCATTTAATAAAACTACAATCACAGAGATGGGTGCCACAAGAACAAAAAGGTACATATATTTGAATGTCTGTGGCGATATCTCTAGAGGTATAAACATAATAGGAGATTTGTACCCTTTTGTACCCCATTAGTAGCCTCAAACGTACCTTTTAGCTTACCAGTATCTATACTTTTTGTCAAATGTTTGGGGTCTTGCAAAAAACTGTTGTTTTGTCAACAATAGCAATTTCGATGCTTCTCTTGCTCTTGAGTACATCCATAGACATTTGATTCATAATGATTTTGTTCAAATCTATAAATAAACCAAATATTATTGGAATTAAACTATTGGTGCATGACTTACCGGACTAGATAGTTATTATTGCTAAAGTAAAATAAATCTTAGAGCAAATGACTTTATTAGTTTTATGTAATACCCAATATAAAAACAGTCTGTCACCATGGTAATAAGATGAGACAAATTTGGAGGATGATACCAAATATGAAGACAATAATATTGGTCGTTTTGCTTCGTCAGCCAGTAACCTTGTGAATACCTACCGAATCCACAATACCTAGTCGTCTTTTCTCTCTTGGTTCATAGAAATGTAAATGTTTCTTCAATTAAAAAAACAATTCATGGATGCAAGTAAAACGATACCCACTTTTTGCTGAAAACTGTATCTAAATAATAGGTGAAGTAGTTTTGAGTTATGAGCTTCCAAAGGTTAGTTTGTATCCCACAAAAATCCACTCCGATGCTTACAGAGAGTATTACGTTGCTACAGATAATTATCTAATTAGCCGAGTCTCGTCCACTTGACCCGGTAAACATGTATGTAGGTACATACTTCCCTATCTAGGCACCTCTCCTAACTTATGGCTGCATGATGTATTGCGTAAAAGTGTCATTTGTGGTTGCGAGAAATATAAGACTGCAACCTTAGCCTTCGCATGACCTTTTACTTACCCCATAAATCAACACACCAACAATCTAACTAACAAATTGACGTAAAAACAATGGATATTAATTTATTTTGATTACCAAAATCTATTGTTTGTTGTCAACTATGACAGTGGTAAAACCATATGAGTAAGGATTAGATAGAGAGTTGACTTCATACAAATATATAGGTTTTACGAAGTAACTTTCTTAAAAAT
>JAUYWI010093876.1:0-12042 GCA_034780595.1 Parotoplana pacifica | reverse complement strand
CTTGTGAAGAAAATCCCAATTTGTGCGAAGAAGAGTGTGTCCCCACTAACACCAGCTATAAATGTAACTGTACCACATCTGGATATCAAGTGTCGTCTTCAAATTCTTCAGCATGCGAAGGTAATATTAGAGGGTTTTTTGAAGCTTTTAATTTAATAAAAAATAAAATATTGATTAAGAATAGTAAGTCATTTATTGAACATGTTTCGACAAAAACATTTATCATCTTCAGCAATCTACATATTTAAAATACCGCAATAAAATAAACAAATTAAACATGAAAAATTAATTAAAACTTTTACAGTAAATTCAGACCCTTGAGAAATTTGAACAATGAGACATGGTTTATATGTAAGAATAAAGAGATTCTCTATCGTTTACATCGAAATCACTAGTACCAAAAGATAATATTTTGAAATTATTATAAATACTACTTTTATCAATACAAGAAAGAAAATGATCAGAGAGAAGGGACTTAGCTTTGCAGTTTTCAGTAACGCTAGTCACTTAGTGTCTGGAAGTCTTAACAATATAAGAAATGTCTACATCATTGGGACACTTCAAAATATAAACGAGACCAGAGTGGGTGTGCAATTTTCAAAGGAAAACAACTATCTAATTTACAACTTTTAAAGGTAACATCCATTGAAATGTTTTTTTCTTAAAAGAGATTTTTTGAAAATATCAGAGGCTTTATTAAAATGGGGAAGAGTAAGACATTTAGACCAGTCAACATTCAACATTATTAACATCGGAGGACTTTGAGATTAACTTATAATGAAGAAATTTATTCAGATTTTGGACAATAAATTGAGAGGGTATCCATTAAAAAGAATAGTAACATCAGAATGTAAAATTTGCCTATTAGAAGAAATGGAGAAAATTCTATTAATTAAACAATTTACAAGAGATTTTTTATAACTAAAAAGAGAATTAAAAAGGTTAAAAAAAATAAATCTGTGAAAGTTGGTTTTGTCTATGTATTAAAGTCAATTTGTTATTGTTAACAGATATGTTAACATCTAAAAGAATCTATTGCAAGATTTTGGTAAACTGAATAGAATTAATGTGTTGTAAGAAAGTGTCAGTTTTTGCTTGATTATCAAAAGTACAAAAAATGTCATCTACATATTTATAACATACAAAATGTTTATCAGGATGAGTAAAAAAATGTTGTTTTCTAAAAACACGTGCATACATTAACTAAAGTAGGACCTAGTGGTGAGTCCATGGTTACATCATCAATTTGTTTGAATAGTTTGTTATCAAAAGAGAAAATACCTTGGGTGGCTAATTTTAACAATTTACAAACAAAATATGTCTAGAATAAGTTCGACTGTTGTTTGAAGAGTATACAAAATCTGCAGCCCACTCAATAGTTTGGTTCAGAGGAATATTAGTAAAGAGGCTAACAACATTTAAACTGACTAATGAATGTGTAATTGGGAGATCTATCCGGCTGAGTCTGTCGATAAAGTTGAGAAGTTTAGAATGAAACTGGATGGTATAGAAGGCTTCATTAAATTATCCATATATTGTGCCAGGTGGTATTGAGCTGTAAACAAGTTTCCAAAGATAAAAGATTAACATTCCAAAAAGGATAATATCACCGACAATACCCAAGTTTTAATTTATTGTTATCAATGTTAAAATATTGGCGTAGTTCAATTTTAATAAGCACCATTTTAAATATAGAAAGAACTGTAATAATTATATCTCTCTGAGATATCTGTATTTTAAAAAAAGCTACCAAAACTCATTAATCCTAATGAGAAACTACTTTGAAAGCTATTGTTTTACTAGGAAACCGTTTAGTCTCATTAGAAACCTTTTGTACCACTGGAAACCTAGCCTTCTGTTATCCATAAAATCTATCAGAAAACGTTTTAATTCCACTAATATCATTAATCCCAGTAGAAACATATTAGCTGTCTCCACTAGGAAACTCAAATATCAATAACTATTCCCACTGGAAATCACAAATACCTATCTTGCTATGAAAATCATCAGTAGGTATCGATAATTTTAGTGAGAAACCAACTAGTGGCACTACGTTTACTACTGAAACTCTACAAAGATTCACTATCAAAGAACAATCTTATCCCAGCTCTTTTCTATTAGTTTTATTTTCTTGGATCAAAAATCTATATTTACTTTTAAATCTGCTTTGTCTCATTTCCTCGTTTTATGGATATCGAAATCAAAATTCGTGAAAAGTTGAGGCACGTGGGACAAATGATAAATAGAAGAAAGAAATAATTGTTATACATTTTTCAAGATATCAATGAATGCAAAAAAATAATTGTATAGTTGTAATCATAGAAATCGGACCGCATAGTTAGCTCGCGTTTTATCTAACCCGAGTCCGATCTCTATGGTTGTAATTCATATTTTATAGACATCGATGAATGCAAAAACAAATCTCACAATTGTACGGGCAACAAGATCTGTAACAACACAATCGGCAGTTTTGAATGTTTGTGTCCAACTGGGTATGAGTTAGATCCAGTATTCAATGAATGTGAAGGTTAGTATCATTAGGTGTATTGAAACATATTTGAAGGATACATATTTCTGTATTAAAACAATTTATCATATGCATCATTAAAAACGGTTGTTCTCAATATATGCCTCTTTAGATGTACATAAATTTTGTTGTATAAAATGATTATAAATTCCAATCATTTACAATAGAGAAGATTCATACATTGTTTTTTTAAATATTGTTTGTAAATCAATTGAAGCATTTCTTACTCTGAACAGTTTTTTACCTACTGCTACAAATGAGTAAGCAAACACCAAATTTGCGATATTTTTGGGCCTTAGAAAAAAAATTATTTACTTTTTCGTCAGCATTTCACTCTAAACGCATAGTTTGAGCTAGTTCTTCTCTGATTGGCTGAAAATGTGGATATAAAAAAAAATTAATATTTCCTCAAAACATATCGATCTGATATAACAAACATAAAATAGTTATTTTCGCTAGGTATGTGACATTGTTTGGCTTGCCTTTCCTGGTCTCCTCCTCATGGCTGGGGGTCGTGGGCCCTAGCTTGTTGGTGCATAAGTATTCGCCACGTCATCCTATTTCTGGCTACAGTATTTTTATGTAAAGTCCTTAATGTTGTCAGTTCATCGTATTCTTTGACTTCCCCTGCTTCGAAACTCTTCGATATTCTGCCGAAGATTTGAACTCTAACCACGTGTATTGAAGCTTCTTATTTTACAAGTTCCAGTATTTTCCTCTTTGTTTCTAATTTCATCCAGGATGAACTTGTTGCTTTGATGAATCGTCCAACTGATTCTTAGATTCTTCTGGAGCAGATCATTTTGGAGACCTAATTATCTATCATGCGCAACAAACTGGAGCTTTCTAGGTGCTTTCGTTGCTTCATAAAAAGTCTGAGGCTATCTAAAAACGTCCATTTTGGCAATTATTACGTCAGAGGATGAGGTGAGAGAGGTCTATAATCACAAGCAAAAAACGATTGTGCCGATTTTCAACAAACCAGATCTTTGGTTGCTTATAAAAAGTCTGATTCTAATCTCTAAGTGAAAATCGCTTACATTATATTTTGGGTTATCCAAAAAAAATTATTTAGAGTTTGTTAAAATATACTGAAATAGAATTTACAAATAAAACAGATCCAATAAAATATTATAAAAATAGAAGTTTGTTAAAAAGATCAGTTTCTCATAGTTTCATTAGTGTCAAAATGCAGCTACGAAAAACATGAAATGTACCTAAATACAAATGCCAAGATTGTTGGTATATCTATCAACAAAGTGTTGATTCTATTCTTTTAGACACAATAATTTGTAATCTGCATTTTGATACTAATAATGTATCAGTGTTTCTCTGATATTCTCTACATTTTAGATATTGATGAATGCAAAACAAACAGCACTTGCCCTTCGAACACTGAATGTGTGAACAACAATGGAGGCTACGAATGTCTTTGTAGTCTTGGATATGAATTACAAAATGAGACCTGTGTTGGTAAGTTCATTATGGTAGTGGATCTTGCTTGAGGGTTAAATTGCATTTAAGACCTCAGTTGGAGGTAAAAAATAGTTGCTCTTAGTTTGAACATAATCTTAGAGTTTGACTCCCAGAAAGTTGTATTTACTTTTTTCTCAGACATCAATGAATGCAACTCATCAACCTCCTGTACTCAACCTAACACTGAATGTCAAAACTCCGAGGGCAACTTTAGCTGTCCATGTAAATCTGGATTCACTTTGGAAAATGGTGCTTGTATAGGTAAGATGTCAAATTGTTTGTACAAAATAAATACCTAAAAGCACCTTGTGATGTATTGAACGCTACAACAAATTGTCCTTTAAAAAGAAAGTAATGACATTGAAATACATAGAGTAAAGTTTCCATCGAATAAAGTACATATATTTTGCCGACACTCAAGACAGTAAGAAAATTATTAAAACAAATGTATAATTGCAATTTGATGTGCCTATTAAAAATTGACCATAGATAGTGAGTTCAGTCAATTAGAAATTTCGATCAAATTGTGTTTAAGCCTCTATGAATGAGTCACTGGATTAACAGCCCCAAATCCTCGACAAAACAATATAGAGGATAGACATTAAATGATGTAGATATAAGAATGTTTAAAACTAATTAGCTATGTATTTCTTTTGTGCTTGTGGAAAAATTGGTTTATTTCAACATTGGCTGGAAAAATAGACCATTATGCTTCCATTCATATACATTCTTACATTTTTTATACATTTACTCGTACATGGGTGGTAGACTAATAACATTACATCATTATTATTTATAGTAAAAATTTTTTTAAACAAACCAAATAGTGAATTTGATTTATATATTTTAGTTAACCGACCAACTACTACCACAACTTCACCAACAGCCACTCCTGTTACATGCGATCGTAATTGTCAAAATGGAGCACTGTGTTTAAAATCAACTAATTGTCCAAATAGAAAGAATATTTGTTGTGAATGTGCTGTAGGATTTGTTGGTTCGAACTGCCAGTTTGGTATGTTTTATTTATTAGTTTAATAATTGGGATGGGTATTTATTGTCATATAGACGAAATGGCTTTCAGTAACTCCCAGAACAACTATAGATATCTTTGGGGACCTCCAATGTCTTACAGTAACTTGGTAACCTAATATATACATGTAATGGCATTTAAAGAATAGCAAAATGTCATTAGATATAAACATGAGGTATTGGATTGATTAGATCCACATTACGCTTTTAAGGACTATTCATCAAATTAATTAAATTTTATTTTTTTAAACTGTTTTAAAGCATATTGGCCACAGAGTAATAATTATACATAAGTCCGACTCTTTATAAATGTCACAGAAATTTCGTAAATTTCGAAATATATGTTTACATTCAGGAGATGGTAGGGAAGATATTTATGAGTACCTACCATTTAACATTGCTGAGAAGGAGAAAATGCAATTTTTGGGCATAACTATTTTTCACCATAAAATTTTTACAAGACATTTCAGATTTATACTTACTTAATTAATTTACACACAATTTGATACTTTTCTCAACTGATTCAGTCAAAAATGGTGAGTCAGACCTCTGTATTATTATTTCTCTGTGATATAGCCTATATCGAAATTAATGAGCGTTTGGAGATGTTATTCATGGAATCTATTAATTTATCCATTCTATGTTTTCCTGTAAGTGTAGATTATTTTATATGTAGTGCTCTATGACATTTAATATACATACATTATAATGTACATTTTATGTATGTATATTCTATATTATATTTTTCTATGGATTTCAATAGATTTATCTATTTATACTTATTGTAAATAAAATCATTTTATTAAAATAGAAAAATTGTGTTTTCACAAACGCGCTTTAATTTCGATATAGCTATAATATAATCTATTTTTCATTTAGAAGATATAGCCAAAAAACGTAGAGTTATCGATTTTTGGTTGACCAGTTTAGATTGTGGGGGCTAACAATTCATCAAAATGATTCATTTTAAGCTTTTTCACATTCAATAGGAGTGTATTTAACTTTTCTAAAAGCATATTAATATAGCAAATATTTTGAATTCTGAAGATATATCCAAAAAACGTAAAATTATCAATATTTAGGGCGGCCATCTTCGACTTTGAGCTAACATCCAGAAATATGTCTGTTAAGCAATCGACATTTCATTTTATAGACTATGGACATTTTAAAAAAGGTATCTGCAAATTCTCCCGTACTGGGGAGGGTTTCATCTCCCAGCCTATAAACTATGAGCTTGCAAACCTTAAGTATTTTAATTAATTTGTTTAACAACAATAAAATGTTATCTAGTCTTTAATAAAACTAGGCACATACATACATACGTATACATAGGGTGTTGAAAAGTAAGGATGATTCACTTTCTTATGCTTATACTAAAGTGGCCGAGAGACTTTGGAAATTACCATGGTTTAGTTTTGTTGATACACCCTGTTGTTGTTGTTGTTGTTGTTGTTGTTGTTGTTGTTGTTGTTGTTGTTGTTGTTGTTGTTGTTGTTTTAGCCCCTTGTTGATACACCCTGATGACGAGTACTATTTGTTTGTAATATGGCATGACACTTTACTGGGTTATATAAAATTATGTCTTAATAAAGTTGATTCTATGAACTATGGGTGTGAAATTTGTGACTCAAATTGCTTAGTTAGTGTTGACATCGGTATATAAACAATGATAGGTATTGTTTAATTTCAAATAGGTATGTTGGTATGTTTTTGACAATTTTTTTTTTATTTTCTAGAATCTGAAGTCAAATATAGTTTTAGCATGCGTATTGATTTGCCCTTTTTGCCTGAATATTTGGATTCGACCACAATAGAGTATAAGAATGTTGTTGGTGAGTTGCGAAAAATGGTAAGTATTGCTATTGTATATTTTTATTTAATGTAAAATATTAGATTTTAGATTTATAACCTCTTACGAAAAACTGCTACCATTTTTTTGGAGGAAATAGGCCTTACAGACGTCCTCCACAGACACCTCAACTGTAAGGTGTCTGCAGCATTGGTTTCCAATGTTATCTTGATTTTATACCTACTAAGCTTTCTTTCATTTCTCTTTCAAAATTTTATATTGTTAGCCAATAGATATTGTGATTCAATATGTGTACATAATATAAGAATATGTAGGTACTACATAAGTTTCTTTTGAGTATAGTTTAGAAATTCTGATAGAATTTTGAACAACGCTATTAATCTTCTTCAAAATAGTACCTAACAAATGAAAAGATATAAGATCGGAAAGCTTTCATATATTTGATATTTTAATTTGAAAATATGGTCAATGAATCATTTTTATAATCAATGAGTAAAATCATAGAGTATAAAAGATTATTCTGTGAGTAAAATAATCACCGATCTGGTTAAGTCATAGATGTATAACGATAGTCAAATTTCTATTGGTTAATATTTAATTTAAAACTTATTTTTATTTTTTCAAAAAACATTTTTTTTGCTTTTGAGTGAGAAAAGTATTTTTATGTTATTATGTTTTTGTTATGGCGCATTAAACAATATAAGAATGATATCTTCTTCTTATCTACGACGATTACGGCTTGTAATTGGGTTATATACATGGTTAAAGAAGTATTTGCTCCTTATATGTGCACAGAGATGTAGGCGTCACAGAACTCGAGGATGTGGGACAGACCTTAGAGTAGTGAATACTCTATGGGACAGACTGTGGGTAGTTCCTTGGCTATAGAGTCATTGTCATTTTTTATGTAATTTGAAAAAGTAAAAATTTTAAAAATACTATAGAATTACATGTTTGAACTATGATTTTAAGTCGTACTCGCTACCCTTGGCAACGAAGACGCCACATAGACAGACAGACAGACTCGTATATTACACTAAAATAACAGCATAACAACTTCAGGGTATTATACTAATACAGTAATGGTTTTATGCTTGTATCTCTTATTTCAAGAAGTTAATGAATGTCGAGATTAAACTAAATGATAAATAGGCAATTTTAAATACAGCATACTTAAACAAAGTAAAAAATATCTATTATTCAAAGGAAAATGTATAGAATCTTTAAAAGTTCATAAATTAGCCTAACAAATTATTTTCCGTTTGTTATTTTTTCTGAAAACCGAAGCAGTAACGTTTACTAATGATGATTATGAAATTCCATATTTGAGTGCATTTGACCATGGCCCAATTATGCAATAACCCCTCTTGTATCAATATAGAAGCGTCACGGATTTGTCAAAGTTAGCTATTAAAACAGAATATTAGGCAATTTATATATTTTTCACCAACATTAACATGTATATTATATAACAAATATATATTTAAACATGGTTAACTTATTTATTGAGATAAAAAGTTTAGAATTATAAATGTCACGGATATATAAAAATACAAGAAGAAAATAACAAAGATTTAATGGAAATGTATGAATTAATAGGTAATGAATGATTAATTAAGTATAAAGTCATTGAATATCTAATATTGATAGTACATCATAGTTATAAAATTATTTATAATTGAATATGTCAACCAGAAAAATAATTTACTGCTTAAGGCAAATCGACGTTTTTAGCAAATTAACTAAAATACCAAAGGTAAAACGACGTCTTTCATTTAAATATTTAATCATAGCAGTTATCCAAAAATCGTTTTTTTTTCTATTTTGTAACTTTTCAAGATAGCAAAAAAACGATTTTGGGCTAACTACTATAATTAAGTATTTAAATGAAAGATTTCGTTTTGCTTTTAGTAGATTTTGCTAAAAAATCGATTTGCCTTTTTGCAGTAAATTATTTTTCCTTTTAACAGCAGAAAATAGGTTGTTCCCGACATTTCAGCTTAAAAATCTATTAAAGCGACTGTATTTAACAGCACCTAGATCATAAACTATCTGTCGTTTACAAATAATTCTACTTTATCCAAAAAAAATAAGATTATAACTTATTATCCACATTCAGTTTTGTTCTTTTCATTTTTTTGCTCTCGCATTGAAAAGACTGAACTTCACAGCAAGCTGTATTGTATTTTGAATGTTGTCAAGTTGTTGAACTTAAGAATTATTTTTTCGATTTTCTTTACTTGTTTTTTATTAATTTATAAATTGTTGATTTCCAGTACAATAAAAGGTAGCGGTTTATATAGTTTATATATTTTTATTTTTGCTAAATTTAACCGTTTGACCATTCAGATAATATTTGTCATGGAAAAGAGGCGCCCTGGGCTATCTGTATTCTGTCGAATAGATCGATTATATCCTGGTTCCACCGTGTTTGATGGAGAGGTTGACTTCAGCACTGGAAACAACACGAATGTCACCATTGTTTCTATCGAGGAATTTGAAACAGATATTTCATCAGAATGCACTAATGGAAATCCAAACAATTCAGCAGATGTTTGTGGTATTTGGAACTCAGGAGGAAGTCCAGGCTTGGTTAACGTGACTAGTAAGCAAAAATATTTTTTTATGCCAGCTTACAATTCTATATTAGTTTGGGTGTTTAAACAATACTCACTAATGGTCATTTCACATTTCTTTGACCTATTAATTTTAAGCGTAACTGGTATATTTATGGTAGTTACCTTAATGTTTCTAGGTAAATATTTGACGCGAAATGGTTAAAACAGTTGCTAAAAATTAGATTAAATAAAAATTGTTGTAAGGTTTAAATTATTCTTTCCTGTACGTCTTATATTAGTGACTATTAAAGACCAAAAAGGTCAACAAGTGTGTTAACTCAAACCCTAAAATAGGTAAATCATTTTTGGCTGTTAGCTCTTACTATGAATAGTATGAATGCCACTTGTGTTTTTAGATAATTGATATTTTAAAATATTAAGCTAACAAAGTTAGATGCAATGTCCTCATATTTTTTCTGTTTTTTCATAAGAATTAATTAAGACTTTGTATTCTAATATTTGCTGTCAGATGTCATTGACATAGTTAGCTCTAATATTTTAAAATATCTATTATCTAAAATCGCAAACATAAATCATAGTTCATATATGGTAAATAAGTTTTCATGTAGTCAAATAACCATATATATATGTAAAAAGAGCTTATTTTATGCCATATTGTTAAGTGGAAAGTTGATTATTATATATGAATTAAGCTTTTCAGTTAGTGCCCAATTGCCATTGGCTTAAATATCGAAGGCAATTGTAATAACTGCTAGCTCTTAAGCTTAGCTTGTCTAATTATAGGATCCCATTCATTACTAATTGAAATAGTTTTCTGACTTGAAATTCATATAATTTAGTTACACTCCTATGGTAAGTAAGTGCATCAAATTTTATAAAAAATAAATCAAGTAGTTTAGAAGATACACGATCCTAAATATTGAGTATTTATTTTTTCCTTTTTTCTGCTTCATCACTGATATCATAGTCTAAACATTAACCAATTTTAATGAAATTTTTCATATAGACTAATTTTGGAGTAACGATTAGAAAAACCGTTGTCGGATTCTTTGGTTGTTGTTAGGGACGCCAATATTGTTTTTATCTGTCTATCTTGTTCTCTCGCCTGTGGCAGGTCCATGTCTATGGCTTTCACTTTATCTAATGTTCTGAATAAGACACTCTTACAAGATCAATTAATATGTTTTCCTTGATCTGCCTTGGCTTCTTTTTCCTTCAATGACTGTTTTCAGTACGTTATCTCTTCTCAATATTTGACCAATCTAATTTTTCTTAAGCCTGGAAATTGTATTTAGTAGGTTCCTTCTTTCTTTGATATCCGCTTTGACTTCTTCATTTGTCTTCTTGTCTTGCCATGAAATTTTAACTCATAATATTATTTTTAGCTGGAAACGAAAATGGTTTTATGATACTTCATTTTCGTAGACAATAATTTATAATCCTATTAACGTATGGTCGGTAGTTTGAGTAAAATTGCTGGGCAATGCAAAGCCACTAGCTGAAAAATTAATGCAATTTAAATAATTTAAATTAATCAGTCCACAAGACATTAGCGCAGTAGATATGTAGACACAATTTGACCTACCTTCAAATTCTGAATCAATGCCATTGCTACATATGTGGTCACCTCCTAGAAAACGATCAGCAATTTAATAAGAAACTACCGGGCGTTAGGTCAATGCCATATAAGTTCTACCTCTTTTTCTCTTTTCCATTCCCTCGCACGTTTTTCCTCCAAATGTTTAAGAAAAACTACCTTGAACATCTTTAATATGTACGAGTAAATCAAATATTGTGGTTAAGAAACTACTATAATCTTTTTTTAATAATTTATAGATCAAGAAACCACTTCATCTCAAACTAGTACCACAACTGAAGCTTCATCTTCCACTTTAACGAGCTCTTCAAGTCCAGTAATTTCTTCTACAATAGCATTCTCAGAAAGTACAATAACAGGACATTCAGCTGGTACAAATACCGAATCTCCAGCTAGTACAACAACTACACGACCTACAACTAGCAGCACAAATGAATCATCAACAAGTACAACAACAGTACCATCAACTACTTCAGGTACATTAACTAGTACCACCACAGGACCATCAACTACTTCAGTAGAATCAACTAGTACCACAACTGGACCATCAACTACTTCAGTAGTATTAACTAGTACCACAACTGCACCATCAACTACTTCAGAAGCATCAACTACTTCAGTAGTATTTACTAGTACCACAACAGGACCATCAACTACTTCAGAAGTATCAACTAGTACCACTACAGGACCATCAACTACTTCAGGTGCATCAAATAGTACCACAACAGGACCATCAACTACTTCAGGTGCATCAAATACCACTACAACAGGACCATCAACTACTTCAGGTGCATCAACTACCACCACAACAGGACCATCAACTACTTCAGGTGCATCAGCTAGTACCACAACAGGACCATCAACTACTTCTAGTGTATCAACTGCTACTACTTCTGGACCATCAACTACTTCAGGAGCATCAACTACCACCGCAACAGGACCATCAACTACTTCAGTAGTATCAACTAGTACCACAACAGGACCATCAACTACTTCAGTAGTATCAACTAGTACCACAACA
>JAUYWI010093865.1:0-12045 GCA_034780595.1 Parotoplana pacifica | reverse complement strand
CCTTACTGTTAATTCTACCATTTTAATGCTTTCAATCATTCAGAAATCAAATTAATGAAAAGGTATAGCTAAAAATTCAATTTGTGAAAAGTTCAATAATTTGGATATTTTTAAACTTTTTTTCATAATTTTCAAATTACACTAACATTTCTGAAATCATATTGTATTTGCAATCAAATGGTCTTAAAATATTCACAATAGGTTCTAGAAGACATAAAAAGTGTTGAAAGTTGAAAGACCCATTCATTTTCACAAAACACAAAAATTTAAGGTAAAAAAAAGAACTAAAAAAATTGTAATATTTTGCCTTTGTCACAAGTCATTCTGTCCCTACTGTAGGTACATGTGAACTTTATTTTTTATAAATGTCATTCATTCTGGTGGGACCATTCTACAATATAAATGCAATTGTTGTAATATTCTTGGAGAAATATTGTTTAATGTTTAATTAATTTTATTGTGTAGTTTGAATAGATATTAAACAGAAAAGAATAAAAAATGCTTTAAAATCGATTAATTATACAAAAAATGCAGTCAAAATCATGAAAATTCTATAAATGCAAAATATCCCGTCACCAAAGAAGAGTTTTTGTTTTAAGTAAATTTTTAAGTTTTATATCCGTTTTAAATTATTTGTGAAACTTTATAAAAATCATTCATAATAATTTTCTATAAAAAATCAGCCAAAAAATATTCACTATTTTATGAGTTATAAAAAATAATTTAATGTTCCTCAAAACCTACATCATCTTTAAAATATTTTTTATAATAAGCGTATCAATAAGTTTAACTTATGTTAGAGATAGTTAACTCAAAATACATTAACATAAAAGAAAAAGTTTTAATTATGTAAAGTCATAATAAACATTTAAAATTTTAACAAATACCTAAATTTTATGATATATGATATCTAGTAAAATGTATTTTCTATTAAATAATATTTTTGTTAATTCTATTCAATTTGTATGTCTCTATAAATGATAATAATTTGGTTTTCAAAATAATGAAATGTAAAATAAAGTACAGAAACTATGTATAATTTATCATTAAAAAATGAGATACGTTACCAGGTTTAAAATTTTTTATTTAGATCAATATTAGGTACTAACTGTTTTGAATAATATATATCATATTTTAATATTAACTACCTACTACAAAAATTATTTTAAAATTAATACATTTATTTGAGATATTTATATGTGATATGTTACTAAATTTACTTTTAATGTCAGTCTATAATTTAATACTTTTTTGACATTTTTAACAATATTTAACTAATAATTATAATGTAAACAAAGCTATATTTTATTAATGCATATGTTATAGATATAAGCATAATTCCAAGGTATTATATACAGGGTAAATGCCAGGGTAAATGATAATACCTAGGTTTTATAGATATTGTCTGCTCATTTTTAGTAGGAATTATGCATAAATCCGATGCTACTTTTTTCGATGAGCCCAAACAAATAAACTTTTTTTAAATTTAAAATTATTTAATTCCATATAATTTTTAGGTAAAGTAATATTTATTCATAGGATATTTACAATTTATTACTGCAAGTTAATGAGTTGTGACAATGACTGCTGCAAAGTAGATTATTCTTGTGGCATTTACAGCGTTTCATTTTGCACTGTGCACCAGTTGCAGCGATTAAAGCCTTGACCTCTAGTGACGTTGGTCTTTTCCACGATTTCTTATTTTACTTACTGAATATTAGTAATCTTCTTCTATTTTTCCTTCGGTCAATTCCTTCAGGTATTAGAAATTATCTTGGTTTTAATGTTCTTAATTCGCCACTTTCGTATTTTGTATGATGAACTTCACACATTCTTCTTCGCTGGTCATGGTTAGAAAGTGTCTAGATTTTACACTTCTAGGTAATTTATTTATAGCATTGAAAAAAATGGCACCAGCTACTGATACTTTCGTCAAATCGATTTTATGCTTCAATGTGCACTACCCTTTAGTAAGATCATTTGTTTTATGTGTAATTCCGTAATAAAAATAAGTAAGTATACATATTTTGTGGCATTATGTATAATACCTTGGCATTATTTATATTCTAGGAATTATCCATAAAACCTAATTTTGCTTATTTCCGCTAACACATACATATAAAACTAAGAATGCGATATTGTTTTAATAATTAGAACCAAATGCAGCTTTTTTGGATTTTAGTACTTCACATTTGTGGTTAATAGACACAATTTGAACTAAATCAGAAGAACTTTTGTTTTAGTTTTCGAAGATGCAATACCTCATTTGCTAATCTGGTATATTCATGTACATATAAAGTGATTCATAATTGCGTGCGAGTTGTGTTAAGCTCGGTCCATTCTGACTGAAATTATTTTTTGACGCAAATATATTGAACTACATATACAAAGCGCCATTAAAATTAACGATTTTGCTACTTTTCTAAAAAAACAAAATTATTTTTGAAAAATAAACCAGTCAGTATAATATTCCCGTTGATTTGAGATAGCTTTAGAAATGGTGGGCGTTATGCCGTTACACCCCACCCACACGGAGAATGCGTCCATTTTAAAAATAAACAATAATATACAAATCTTTAACTCAACTGTTTGTTTTTTCTTCGTCCTTTGGATATGGTTCTATTTCCTTATAGGAATACTGAGGAACAAAGAAATGACCGATGGCTTTCTGGTGGATGTCCGCTCCACATTTGATTAATATCTGAGATAGTTCTAAATCACCATTTAGTATTGCAAGATGAAGCGCTGTCTGTCCTAAAGATTATTAGGTCATGTATATATTTAGAACAAATATCATTTAATATTCTTATTTTTTATTGCAATTGGACAGTAAATTACAAAAATATATCAGTGCCTCACCGTAATACTCACGACTGACAAAGAAATCTTTTGCCAAATTTGGAAAAAGTTTCAGTAAAATTCTGGCTAAGCTCTGATGAACTGGGGTATTATACATGCAACTGAGATGAAGTAATGTCTCACCAAACATGCCCCGATGCTGAAGACTCCAGCAAACTTCTACTGGGAACTTTGCTCCTGCTTGGTTCAGATTAAGTGGACGACCTGCCTTTTCACTCTAATGTAATAAGATAACAAAATGATCGGTTATGAGAAAAAGTCTATTATGTAAAAAATGTTAAACGTCGGAAATCTCAATTGCCAAAAAATTCAGAAAAAAATATTAGACAAACAAAATGAACAAACCTAAAAGAAAAGTAACCCCAATTTCCAGAGTTAGAATTCCTTGTATAAAGAAATAATCATGTTTCATTTAATTAATCGCTTTCATTCAGACTAGTCTATTTTGGAGTTAAGGTCTAATCCGACCATGTAAACAAAAACCTAACGAAATGTAAAATCAAAGTTCTGGTTTCTTAATTGGAATTTAAATTATTTCTGTGCTTGAAACAAAGGATAGCAATAGTTTTAAAATATCTAATATTTTCAAAAGTTTGATAAAAAAGTGTAAAAACCACTACAATCTTAGTCAAAATCTACAGTTTGGTTAACAGAAAATGGTGAGTATGGATTTCGAATATTTTACATTTTGTGTAAAAAAAGTAGCCATAGATTAATTAGTTCTATAATATTTAAAAAAAATTAAAATGAGTCATGAATAATTGTTTAAATCAGCTGTTTTCATGGCTTAAGTTTGTATACCGAGCACAATTCTTACCAAAAAAGAGGCTATACATAGATTATTTATACTACGTATTTTTAACAGAATAATTATTATACAGAGGTACGACTCACCATTTTTTAAATGAAGCAGTTAAGAATAGTATCAAATTGTGTGTTACACTGTAAATTAATTGGGTAGGTATAAATCTGAAGTATCTTGTAAAAATTTACGGTGTAAATTAGCTGCATTTTCTCCTATCTCCGCAATGTTAAAAGGTAGGTACTCATAGATATCGTCCCCACCTTCTCCAGAATGTAAACATACGTACATAGATTTCGAAATTTATGAAATTCTAAGAAATTTATAAAGAATCGGACCTCTGTAAAAAGTTATATTCTGCGGATTCAATGATATGAACTAGGTGTTTACAGTGTACTATCTAGATCAAACAGTTTATATTTTTACATTGCCATGCTTTGTTTGTAGTTTTATTCAGTTAAAAGATTACTTTATCAGAAAATTTCTCTTAAATAATGGATATCAGAAAAATTAATATAAAAAACTAAAATAGCCTATATCACAAAATACATAAAACTCTATAATACTCTCATCATAAAAATGTAGAAAACTAGAACCTTCTTTTCATAAGACCAGGGATGAAGAATTTTCCTTAACAGGAACTAAGTTTTAAAAATCTGTGTAATAATTTCTTACAAAATTTAAGCGTCTCCATTCTGTTGAACACACATGCTTTAATACATCATCTAATTTTTCTTGTGTAACTTCAGTTTTTTCTGGTTCCTCTAAATAGCGAGGAATTTCATTAGCAAGAAGCACAGTAACTGCTATATCTCCATGACGCCGATAATAATCCAATAAGGTGCCACCTCCAGCTAAATCCAAGAAACAGTAGAGACCTTCTGCACGCAGTCGACGACATTTCGTTAACCACATTTGATCTTGATCTGAGCCTGTCATTTCTGTAGATACTTGTAATTGACACTTTCCTACAGTAGATTTGACATGTATACATACATTTCAATACCTTTATAAATGTGACCACCTCTATCATCTCTGTATTCAACTGCCTGTGGTCTGTGAGATTTAATATATGTATTTTATTATCCTAAATAAACGATGATGACAATACTGTACTAAGCAATATAAAAAACAATAACAAAAGTAAAGAGAGCGTTTTATATATCCAAAAATATCATTACAAAATTTTATTTAAAAATTCTTGTGTGTATTTCTAATTTCAACGTTTAACTGGCAAGGAATAGTTGGAATCAGTAAACAATATAACTTACATTCACAATAATAAAATGAATTTTAAAGAACTTCCTGGTAATTTTATTCCTGAGTCTTTCCTATCTTTATCAAAATATATTCTTTCTATTTATTCGAATTAAGCAGTTCTTGTTCATTGCGTAGTTATTTGGATTCCATTTTGAAAATCAGAACGGTAAATACATAAGCAAATGTACATTCGTCAAGCACTTCATTGTCTAAAGTGTGGAAAATAAAATAATAATACACTTACCTATAAGAAACAAATCCGAATATACTTGTATATAAATAATTATCAATATTCAAATATGCAAATCAATAATTTGGCAAATATACTTTTATCAGTTCAAAACGTGCCGTATCAACAGAATCTTAGCAAATCTCTTGGAGTAGTATAAATATTTTATAAAATATTTACTGTTTGCTTGAAATTTAACTACATATGTACCTACAAATCCATATAGACAAATAAGGTAACTGTTTTAAAATTGGAAACCAACTTACAATATACTTTCACAAATTATTCTACGAGCATAATGTGCTCTGCTATAAAAGACGCAGAGTTGAGAACTTCTAGATGCAACATTACGCAGGAAGTAAACAAGATCACTTCTTCATGTTTTGGCTATTGCTAATGTACACTGATCCATTTGTGTATAAAAACACCTCCCCATAAACAAACACAAACTTTCCAATGCTTACTTTATGTTTTTCATAAAACAATTTGAATTCGTTAAATAATTGTTAATTATAAAAAACTTATAATTTAAAAAATAAATCAGTTTATTAAAAAATAGGTTGTACCTATGACTGTAATTGTATATAAAAATATCTTTAAAGGGAGCAGAACAAAGAAACAAAGAGATGAAGCAAATTTCATATCAGAATTAATAAAAAATCAAATCAATTAAATTTAAATAACAATTAAACTGACTAATATGCAATTGGCATAAAATAACTGGACCTCAGTTTCTGCCCTGACTTGGTATAGATAGAGAGCAGATATTCCAAATAACTACAAATGAAGGAATTAATATTTATTTAAAAAAAATTTTATCTAAAAATATAGGACACAAAAAAGTCATAACTTTTTTGGGGGTCATTATGACTTTATAAAAATTCAAGTTATAAAAAGAAAGTGTCATGCAATATTATTTTCTAATTAGAAAAAAATAATATAATCAATCAAAAATCAAATAGGGGGCCCATGTCCTATTAGATTTCCGGCTTGTCAGAGGACAGTCTCCATGGGGAATTTTTGGGGCTGTCCCACATTTTTCTCCAGTTTGGCTCCTGTGTTGCCCCGGTTGTAGGGGGAAAGAGTAATCTCGAACCCATTAAGAGAAAATCTGGAGACAACTGGGGGGAAAGCTGGTGTCTTTGGGCTGTGTAAACATGGGGAAAATAGGGGGAAGCATCTCATTGATCCATAAATCCCCCATGTAGGCCGCTATTGATTTTTAATTGGGATAACTTTAGCACAATTAAATAAAACAATTTTTGCTGTTTCGCAGATTTTCAAAAATCCACATTAATGTTTAAAAGGCCTATACACCAATGCAACTATGAGGGGATAAAGACTCTTGACCATTCGTCTTAAAATTATCGTTTAAAATTCAATTATTTTTTTACTAATATAAAAAATAATTAGATACCTACTGTAAATTAACAAAAAAAAATAAAAAGCCTCAGAAAACTTGCACTACTGCTATTAGTAAGAAAAAGTCCAATAATCTATAACAAAGAGTGGGTATCAAATATAGTAATATATATTTAAAGGTACATACTGATAACTCTGTGCATTTCAGTTATTCCTTTAAATTTTTAATGCCTATTTTTGTTACTTTTTAAATTTATGGTTTTGTGAGCTAAGATCTTAAATTCGTTTATTTAAAAGATTGATTCTCTAAAAATAAAATAACTGTCACAAAATAGTATAAACAAGCATAAAATCTAGCGTGTGTAAACAAAATTCTCTTGTGGACATATTAGTGTTATGTGATAGGTATCCTCTGAATACATAAAGCACAAAAATATCATTCTTGAAGTCAAAAATCATAAAATTATTTAATATTTGGTAAATATCTAGTAATGCATTAATATTTATTTTAAAATTAAATGTCACTTTTTTGTATACATTAAGGGTTTCGAATTTTCGGATTTTTGACTAGGGTGAAAAGTGACAGCCAAATAGTTTTATTGAAAACACAGGTACATGGAGAGGCTCGAGCTTGGCCTTGATGTATCCCCATAGATTTTCAATAGGATTGAGGTCTGGGCTTTGTGGGGGCCACTCCATCAGTTCAATACCAGCGTCTCTGATGAAGCGTTGAGTTCTAGCAGCTTTGTGAGGTGGTGCATTGTCTTGCTGCAGTGTGAAACCTCTGTCTTGAAGGTTCAGGGGTAGAAGGTTGCCTTCAAGTAGCTCAATGTACCTTGCTGCATTGAGTCTGGCATCAATCCTTTGGATCACACGTGTTCCATCTGCTGCAAAACCGCCCCACACCATCATCTTTCCACTGCTGGCATGCACTGTAGGCCTTATGTAACGCTGATTCATCCTGGTACCAGGGGATCGGCGAACATAGCGTCGTTGGTGGCTCTGGATCAGATGAACTGGAGTCTCATCTGTGAAGAAAACATGACTCCATTCCTCAACAGTCCAATTTAGGTGAGCCTGGGCGAACTCCAAATGTTGTTGATGATGCCTATGGGTCAGTAAAGGCTTTCTAGCTCAGCAATTCTTCCATGGAGACCAAACCCAATGAGCCTTCACAGTCATTGCTGACAGTCATTGCTCACAGTCATTGCTGATGCTTCCACTCCACGATCTGTCTGTCAATGGTTCCTAAGCATTCTTGACACCATTTCAGGATTTCCATTACTTAATATTCAAAGATAGTTGTCTTCTCTAGGTTAAGAAACTTTTGGACATCCAGATCTAGGCTGATCTTGCACACTACCAGTCTCTCTCTTCCTTGCAGCTAGATGTTTGATGGTAGATTTAGCAACATTGAAACGGTTGGAAAGTTCTTCCATGGAGTACCCTTCTTCCTTCAGCAGTGACACTTGAATTCTTTCTTCATACATTAATCTAGGCATGCCGGAAAATGTTTTAACTACAAAAAACAATGATGTTTTATAGCCAACAATACTGTCAAATGTATTTAGAAAATGCTTATTTTTTTACTGGGCACATTTCTTTTGTTCAGGGTTGTATATGGCTGCATTTCACTCCAATTTGGAGCAAAAAATGACTAAATTGGAGTGTAACAATTATTGGAATATTATTTGGTATATAAAACTATTATTATTAAATTAACTTATAGCTTAGCAATAGTTGAGCTTATACTTATTTCATTATATTTTCCATTTCTAATATTTTTTGAGTTTATCTCTATGATATAGTGTTTTTATTGTAGTGCATACTTGCATATGTATTTTGGTACTAACTTATGCATATTTTAGAGCAGATTTATTATCTAAAAATTATTTTGGTGCCTGTACTTGTAGAATACAATATGGTATATGTAGACTATCCATTATTCCTTATCTATTATAATATTTATACACTTCACTCTTGTTATGGTTATGGTTACCGAGGTAAATGGTTCAGTAAATATTAATCAGAAAATTATTGGCTAACTATTTAACTTGTCTAATAAAGAGATTTGGAAGCATACATAGATAATTGTTGTTAACAAAAGGTAAATTAAATATTGTTGAAAAGACAAGAAATCAGTAAAGGAAGATGTGTAAACAACCAGAATCTAATATTCACAATGTTTTGGTTTATTTCCTGCTATACAGACTTCTATTGATTTATATCTAAATTTATTTAAAGAAGAGTTGTCTTCTTTTTTGGACTTGAACCATTAATCACCTATAACCACCTATTATTCAATAAAATATTATTAAGGTGGGTGGGGGTGAATCCAGAAGGTTTGCTATTTTTTTATTGCCCATTTATTAAAATGGTGATTTTTTATAATAAAAACCTCTAGTATTTTATTTAGTCATTTGTAATTATAAAAAAGAATGTTGCCTGTCATTCTGCAATGTTGTATAGATTCAAAAATTAGAAACATTATACTTCTGGATTCATCTCACACAGCAGCAAATCTGGAACAGATGAATCTGGAATTATAATTTCAATGTTGTTAAGAAATTAGCATTTATACAATAAGATGTTAAAGGCATATATCAGTTCAGATGTATTTTATCAAGAATAATATGTACCTACATAATAAAGGACATTTGGCAATATAATTGCATTTATTCTGAACATATTGGGAGGTAAAATTACTACTTATTACCAAATGCATACAATCAACAGATAATATTTTTATTTCCCAATATTCATAATAAAAGGCTCTAATTTACATCTTGTTATTAAGACTGTTTAAAACAACAATTGCCTATTTACTAATTCTGTAAGTTCATTATAGTTAGTGTTTTATCACAAGGGTGAATTTGAAATTTAATTAAAAAGACTAACATCTTTGAAATTTAATTAAAAAGACTAACATCTTTGAAATTTTGTTAAAAAGACTAACATCTTGTAACATACATAGATGAATTTACCAAAAATAAGTAGAATATGATTTTTTTACATTTTCAATAATGAT
This sequence comes from Parotoplana pacifica, assembly GCA_034780595.1. Lineage (NCBI taxonomy): Eukaryota > Metazoa > Platyhelminthes > Proseriata > Otoplanidae > Parotoplana > Parotoplana pacifica. The sequence continues at coordinate 2,505 of JAUYWI010093865.1, read as the reverse complement.
TAAAAAAGTCTGATTTGGCATCTGACAGTTGAGTGTAAGTAATATTAATAATAAACTGCAGAAGTGGGTACAAGAATTTATCCATGTGGGACGCTGACTTATCACAATAAGTAAGTAAGTATTAAGATTAACTCAAATAAAATGTAGTTTGTGAATATTATTAACATTAAATCATGACAGTGTACATATTAAGAAATATTAATATAACAAGAGCCAGAAGGGCTTTCTCTAAGTCACTCTTCATCCAAAGCATCTCCATGATTTGGCCTCAACTGGGGCAGGAAGGTGATGGAAATCACCCTGAGGAATGGAATCCTCATTAGGAGCATTGGGAGCATTGGGAAAGCAGTAAAAGAGTGTACCTATTGGTTGTCAAGGGCTACAACATGTAGTGGAGGTTGATTAACCAGGTTATATCTCATATATACTAAAAATATGTTGCTGAAGTTAGAAAGTGTATGATGCAAAATATCTATGGGAAAAGTTGAGAAGAAAGCTTTTGTTATACATTCTTTAATAAACTTCTAAAGACTGTATCTTCAAAACAAAATAGCACCAAATATGTTTCTGATATTATGGATTAATTGGACTATTACATCAGCTTTCTATCTCAATTAGGTTTTGAGTTACAATGATCTAAAGTTAATTAGTGGAAGTATTTCTGTATTTGCTCCTGCAATTCCAAATTTGCCACATCTTTTAAAGTGGCTCTTACCACTGATAGAGGTTATGAACAAGGCTAATATTTAATACTTGTCAAATAGATGTCATAGATACTAAAAACATGTTACTCAAGTTTAAAAGTGAGTGGTGCAAAATATATTTGAAAAGTTTCGAAGATCAGTTTTTTTGGTATACATTTTTTAATAAACTTCTGATGACTCTAGTTTCATAACAAAATATTTTTATGCTCTAAAAATAACACCAACTATTCTCCTGATTGTCTGGATTAATTAGAATATTAAACCAGCTTTCTATCTCGATAAGATTTTGAGCCATTTAAAGTTAATTAGCAGAATTATTTCCAGATTTCCCACACCCACCATATTTTATTGGTGAATAATTTATCAATATTATAGAATATGGCAAAGCATGGTGTGACAGTTTTGGAAGAGTGAGTTTCCCTGGTAATCTCAAACTGCTAACAAATATGAAGCTCTGTGTATTGCACTTCAATCATTATCACAAAGGCAGAAAGATTCTGGAAATTGACATTCTGCAAATAGTTTGATATTTAGAAAAATTTTCATAAACTCTGGACTAAATGCCATATGCTTCTATGCTTTTTTACATTTTAATTGTATTCTCCTAAATATATACAATATACACAATAATTCATAATAATAACATAACAATTTCCTGTATTCTAATCTGTCTTTTTGAATACCACATGAATTATGAATTTAAACACATTGAAATAGATGTATTAGTTCATTTTCACTAAGAATTATTGAAATGTAACCAGGATTTAGTGGGTAGTTTAAACCATTGCTTTGTATAAACAGCCATCATTTTTCCTCAGCAAATAAAATTCCATAGTAAAGTTAACTATATGAAGTTAAATTATTGATGGAATCTCTAAATGTAATCTCTAAAATGGCAACATGATATAGCTAAGTATATTAATAGTGTATGATTTATACTAAGTACATATCAAAATCATTAAAAAATAGAAGTGGAATACTCAAAATTTTCAACAGATAAATAGCTATCTCAGGAAAGCTTGACTGTTCAATCTTGGTGAACACTTACCTTTGGGCTACTATAGTGAGTTTGTGGATGGAATCACCAGAATAAGTTTTATAATGATGATAAAGTTGATGACAAAGGGAAATTCTGACTGATTGTCAATCAGTTCAAACAGATATAAATTTACAGTCATTCTAGAATTAGTGAACCAAATCTAAATACACATTAAACCAAAGAACTTTAAATTAAAATAATATTTTTTATACATGTAATATAAAAGTAATAATTAAATATTTAAAAAATAAAAAAATAGCTATGAAATATAAATATTTGAACAAAATTCACCCTATTTATGGTTGGTCTGACTGATTATAAATTTATATATATTTATTTGTTTCTGGTTTATCAATGATTAAATTCTAAGGAATTACATAAAGAACATTGCTTCTCTAATGTTTCTATTTGGTCAAGCTGATTTCAATCGAATTTTGCTTAGAAGGTTTTAAATTTTAAAACTTGATTCTTATATTTACTTTTGCATTCAATATTTAGAGGTGTGGTAGTATTTTAAATTGAACAATTATGATATAATATGCATTTATAATTAGACAACCAATTCTAAATTAGTTTGTCCAATTATAAATTTTTGTGTTTAAGAGTAATAAAAAAACAGGATTGCTTTTATAATAATATACTACTTATTCATACTACTCGCAAGTGATAGCCCAGGACAGCTGTGTCGACCTTGTTGGGCCTCATCAGCTAGGCATAATCACAGCCTGAGCAATATAAAATGTTCGTATATTTCATATCAAA
>JAUYWI010093864.1:0-23138 GCA_034780595.1 Parotoplana pacifica | reverse complement strand
AAAAGTAGTACCTAACCCGAAATATATCAAGACAACATTTTAGCGAGAAAATAATTATAGATTTGAATTCTGCATATCAATATTAGTCAGTAGTTGTACAATCACCGCTGCATACATTCAAAATGTTTGAGTGGATACTCTATGTAGGGATATTTACTCTATGGTCATAACGTTAATAATGCAAGTAAGGTAAAAAAAACAGAGACATCGAACAATCAATGTCTATTGCACGAGCTGTGTAGAGAATTTTATTTTTTTACTAATCTGAGGAGAATCTGCATTTCTATGATTATCGTTTCATTCTTAAATATCGAAATCCATAGAGTAATCTGCCTAATTCACCAACAATATTAATTTGACCTCAGCCCTGTGGTTTGATAATTTGAAATATCGCCAATTTGACTTTCCGATCCATTAAATACATAGCAATGCGTATATTCATTTCTAAAGCATTTTCCAATACTCGGATAGCTAGTAAACCTCGTATTATAAAGTAATACTATAAATTTTGTATAAATAATTATTATAAGCGGCTAAAGTTAAGATTTTAAAATTCTATATTTCAGAGGTGAGAGTGACGTCATACCAATAGATATCTATGCTCATACATCAATCTATTATTAATTATATAATACTTTTTCAAAATGACTTGAAATTTAGTAATTAAAATTATCTTACTTACTAGTAGTATAAAGAGCTGTCTCAGAAAAGTTCCTGGACTGGGGCCACAAAAAATTTATTGCCAAAAATCTATACGAACTACAAGTATTCTCCTTCCAAATAATCTTCCTAGAGTCTAACACACTGCACTTTCCGTGGCTTCTGATCATTGTTGAGTGATCGAGGAACCCATCGTGCACAAAGCTTACCGAGTTTCAAGTGATCCAATCCTTGAGAATGCGATGAACTGTACCGCGCGGCTTTCCTCACCTCACCTCAATTTCTCGGACAGTACACCGGTAATCTTTTATCAACGCATTGTTGGACAGTTTGAATGGTCTCGCCGGTTATTGCATCTATGGGTCGCCCAGAGCGGTCAGCATCATCCAAACTGCAGCGCCCATCCTTTGCTTCTATGAACCAATAAAAAACTGGATTTCTGCTTAAAGCATTTTCTTACAATAGCCCCGATCTAGTCGCTGTTGAATTTCGGTACCTGGGGCACCTTCCAGGGTTAAAAATGCAATGATAATTTGTTAGCCTTATTGAATTGCCACTTTGTAAGCGAAACAAAACTGTATAATTGATAAATCTATAGATTAAAGTATAACATTTTAACATTTGAATATCTAGCCATAGAGAGCACTAATTTTTTTATCGACCAATTTTTGAAATACCATAGTTTTATTCAAAAATGAATATCTATGTTCCAAATTTAACGTTGAACCATAGATATTGTATCTTACATATACACATAGATTGGCAATCTAAAATATTCCTCTACTGAACTGTGGCACACAGCGTGTATGACAATTTCAATGTTTTTGATTGGTTAAAATAAACAAATATCTCAAAATAAAATAATTCTTCAGAAGACATTTGCATAATGACAATATATTTTTTATATTGAATAATAAACTTATAAAAATATACAAAAACACAACAAATATTGAAGAATTATAGTTTAATTAGCAAAAATATACCACAAGACAGGTATAATGGGTAGAGAGAAATATATTTTGAAAAAATCATTGATAGTAGTAGAAATAAGTAGTTTACATATGCTATCATAATTTATATGAATATTTTGAAAATCGGTTTGCACAGCCTATATCATACTTTTGCCATACAGATTCGAAACCGAAACTTAGTAACAACATCCAGTTAGATTACCAATCTATTGTATTGAAAGTAATATACAATATCTATGGAACAAACAAATAACTTGATTTCTTCTAGCTAGACATGTTATTGTAGTATTAAAGGTGTATTTAGTGTAGCTATTCGATAATACAATATACTATATATGGTTGGCCAAAAGTAATGCCTCAGTAAATAAAATAAGCATATAAGAATAATTAATTACAAAATTTGTTATTAATGTTTAATATATGTGTGCACATAATCAAAAGAGGAACATATGTATATGGCTAATTTAATTAGAATTTAAAAAATCAATTCTGGTTAGAAACTCTCTTTACTGGCATGCATTGAACAATAATTTGGCTATTTAAACTCAAAAACAAAACTCAAAAACAAAAGGCACAACCAAACTTGTCAATACAAAGAAGTTTCATAGAAAGCCAGCACCTACTATAAAAACAGACATAAGTTTGCATATTCTTTGCTACTTTTAATTTGAGACAATCAAAAGAGAAAAATATGTGACCAAGCTGGTTAGAATAAAAAAATCAATTCAGGTAAGAAACTCTCTTTTTCAGCTTTGATAATTTGGCTATTTAAACTCAAAAGCAAAACTATCTTATGCTACTTTTACAGACAAGTAGTGCTGGCTCTCTATGAAACTACTTTGTATTGACAAGTTTGGGTATGCCTAGCTGATGAGACCATAACAAGGTCGAAATAGGCATCCTGGGCTCCCACTACTTGTCTGCAAAAGTAGTATAAGATAGTTGGTATTCAATTGACATTTTGCTTTTGAGTTTAAATAGCCTAATTATCTGTTCAATGCTGGTAAAGAGAGTTTATAACCTGAATTAAATTTTTATGTACATAATAATTGTAATAATAAACAATAATGAGTTATTATTAAATTAAGTGTTCAAAGTGCATATCTTTGGATGCCACACAGTGCCAAAGCCTCAGAGAAAAGGCCCCACAGATATTTTGTAGCATATTTGGAGTAATTATGTTAATAGCACCAGTAATGTTGTTTTTAAGCTCATCGAGTGTGCAATGATTAAGTGCTGTATACCACTAATTTGACATAGCACCATAAGAAGAAGTCAAGGGGACTTAAATCAGGTGAATGACGGGGCCATGGAGTAGGTCCTGCTCTTCCAATCAAATGTCCTAAAAACTCTTTGTCAAGGTAATCTTGAACATTGCTTTCATAATGTGCTGGTGCACCATTTTGCATGAACCACACTGTTTGTTTATCCTGAAGAGCAGCAATGCCAGGCACAATACTGCATTTCAACATGTCAAGAATAATTCATTAAAATAAAATGGACCAAAGATTGAATCACCAAGAATTCCACATCAAACCATAATATGCAGATCAATTTGAATCTTTGATCCATTTATCCAATGAGGATTTGAATCTGAATAATAGTGACAATTGTATCAGTTTACATTTCCATTTAAATAAAACATTGCCTCACCACCAAATGCAATATCAGGTATATCTATGGTTTTGCTTTCCTCAATTTCAATGAGTTATAAACAAAAGTCAAGGTGCACAACACCATCTTCTTCTCTTAATCCTTGATGTAACTGTATCTTGTATGGGTGATACTTATTTAAAATGCATTGAACAAAATGTTGACTTATGCCTACATCAGTAGCAGCTCTATTAAGACTTATTTTGGTTACTACAAGAGTTAAAATAGAACTATCCTCACCAGTAGCATGGTTTTGAATGCCACTCCTAAGCGCATCAGCTACATTTCCTGTTTCTTTGAATTTGGCATACTCTCTTCTGGTCAACTGAACAACTAGAATGGTGCTGTTTGAAAATATCAAATGCTTCTCTTGAAGATTCATAGGCATCACCAACTATTAGTACTAATTCTATCCTTTTATTTTTAGTCAACATAGTCAATGGCATTTTTAGAAACTGTGATTTGTACACAGTATTTAATTGCACAAATATTACCTAATAATTTCTATGACCACATATTTCAACAAAGAAAAGGTGAAATATCTATGAAACCCATCATTAATATGATTCAAATAATATAGAAATCATAGATATGTATATAGTTAAAGTTCAAATTTTAAACAAATCATACATAAACAATTTCAGCAAAATATGATATCAATACATAAATCATAGATTAACAAATTTGGTTATATGTATATCTATGATCTCTATATTATTTAAATCTTTGTATTATATGAAATTGAAAATAAATACAGGACATGCATCTTTCATATAATAGAAGGAGTTCTTATTTTTTCTAAATATAAACACTGTAATAGCAACTTACTTACAGATAATTATATATATTAAATGGAAAATTATATACATACATAAAAGATAGGATTTATAAATGGGTTTTAAATTTTCATTCAGAATAGGTCAAGACTGTATATATGTATAATAAAATAGAACTAAAGACTTACATTTTTAGCTGACTTATGCATTCTTGTTATGTATTATCTACAAATAAAAATAAAGATTTACTCTAAAATTGTAGCATATACAGTGTGTCCATAAAATAATATAGAATTGAATCTAACAAAATATAAAATAATATCACTGTCTAAATTAAATATATTTTCATGGATTTATATTCATAGATTTTTCAATGTCTAATTAAAAATATTTTTATAGCTCAATCACATAGAGTAGTTAAATACCTTGGTTCAATGGTTCAGGCAAATAGTGGATCAGAGAAAGAGGTGAAGAAATGTATACAAGCTGGATGGGGTATATGGAAAAAGATCAATTGTGTTTTATGTATCAGAAAATTACCAGACAAGGTAAAAGATAAATTGTATAAGACAATGGTAAGACCAGCAATGTGTGACTGTGACTACTAAAAAGGTCAGGAAGAAAAGATGAAAATGGTCTTTAGGACTGATGACACTTAACAAAGTGAGAAATGAAAAGTTGAGGGAGAGGATGACTATTGAAGAATAGAAAGGAAAACTGAGGGAGATTAAGTCATGGTGGTTAGAGCTTGTGGTAAGTAGAGAGGTGGACTATATGAGTAGAAGAGTCAGAAAGATTAAGGTGGGGAAGAGGAAGTGTGGAAGACCCAAAAATAAATAGAAATACTGCATCCATGAAGATATGGAGAAGGTTAGAATATGAGAGGATAATGTAGTGGACCATAAGAATTGGGAAAAGTCAGAAGAAGAAGAAGAAGAATGATGCTAGATAATTATGATACATATCTTTAGCCAGAGACATTGAACTGCTGGCTGGCCAGAAAAAGCTACTGTTAGATATTAATTCTGCAAAACATAATTTATTATTGTAATCAATATACAGTCAATTATGCATAATATGGTTTTCAGGGGATCAGGAAATTTTAACCATATTAAAAAAATCATATTAGACAAAAAGAACAAAATTTCCAGGTTAACTTGCAACAAGCAAGTATGGTGTATTGATTGTATTTGGATAGCATAATAATGTACATTACAAACACATATTATAGCATAGAACATGTACATACATGTATATGTTTAACTACAAAATAATACTACATATATAGCATACATGACTTATCAATGTATACATACATGTATATGAATAGATGTGGTACATGATGCCTAGTGTAACATTTAATTAAAGTAATATGATGATTGCTAAATTTCAGAACTTTATGACTGACATGCTAGCACAGTTCAGTACAGTAATGCATTTTTGAACATTTTCCTCCTTGAAATCCATTGTCCTATTAGTGTCATCTCCCAAAAAAGACCACACTCATCACAGTTTAGGATATTATCAGGGGTCTATTTAGAAAGAAACTCCTGACAAATTTCATCCCATTGTGAAACCTGTTCACCACTCACACTAAAACTTTCATCAGATAGTCTTTTGTATTCAAACAACCATGATATTATTGATTATTATTTCAGTTATGAATCCACCACAATAAGCAAAAATAAATGGCATATTAGACAATACTCATTTATGCTATTTTAATGATAAAAATTTTGGGACTTAGTAAAAGCACTGTATTAGACAATCAACCATATTATGTAAAACCATATAAGACAAAATTGACTGTAGATTGTTATAGAATCATTGTAGAAGACTATTTAGTATTCTCTATCCTTACCATTTATAGATAATTTGGGGTGGTTCAACCAATTTGCATAAATTATGGCATGTTGTAGAATTTTTACTATAGATAGAAATTTATATTATCATATTGTTATAAGATTGTACCCTAAAAACATCTAATTAGACAATAAATGGTAAAGTTTTTATTTTACAAAATCATTGACAATGTCATATACCTAATGTTTAATATTTGGTAAATATTTTAGTAATGCATTGATATTTAACATATTTATAGATTTTCTAACCAATGTATAAATAAATATTTTAGGAAAATCTAATGCTAAGAATTGATTTTTTCCTAATAAACTTTGTTACTCAATAAAATGTTTGAAATTTTATAAAAGGATGTTTTTGTATAATAATTAGACATTAAAAATAATATATTTAGATAAGAAAATAGGAAATTTATACATATTTATATTTATTCAGGTATGATATGAGACAAGAGTTATTGGTTTGGTACATTGGTATTCAATATTTGATGGGTACACTGATATATGGTGTGAATAGCTGGGGGTCCAAGCATTTCGAGCTACTATGTGATGTGAACAATTTGAACACATCCATCATTTTATTCATTTTGATCTATGGTCATAGTTCTATAAATTATAAGCTATATGTCTATACATTACATTTTCACTTGTCCTTTTCTGATACCCTGTATTTCTGAATTTCTGTATTTCTGTATTTTCTGATACCTTGTATTTAGATTTCTAAATTTCAGTGTTATTATTTTATGGATTATTATGTCATACCTAACTATATATTTTATAATTCTGTAAGTAAAAAATATTTTGCAGCAAATGTTATTTAATACATAGAAAATATTATGTCTATGTTAAAATAGTTTAATAAATTGGAACATGAAATTATAAAAAAAAAGTGGATATAACATTATTAGATATTAATTTAAAATATTTTTGAATGTAAAATCATTGAATAATAATACATATATAAGCATATTTTTTTATTAGAAATGTAATAGTAGGAAAATTACTCTGTTTAGTCCGAGGTATTACCAAAAATACTTCTATCCTCAAAAGATTAAAGAAAATAATAATAATATATACAAAATGTACCTCCATAATATAATAATACTTAATGGTAATTAATCCTTAAAGTATTAATTTTTGAGTTCATTAAAAAAGGATTAGCTCAAATAGTCTTATTTCTCAAATATTATTTATGATATAATAAAAGAAATATCCTTATTTCAGTATAGACTATAGTATTGGAATTAAAACTTTCCAAATGTTAGTTTATATGACACTGGCTATTACATGGAAACTTATGTTGCAATAATTGAGAATTTTCTATTGTATGATAAATTATTAATATTATATCAATATGGCAAGTTAGATAGTAATAATTGTGAATTTTTATCAATCCACCATAATTCATATATATAAGTAACTTTTATTAATATTAGTTAAATTATATTTTATTAATGATAATGCCAGGAGGAATATATCTGGTAGTCTTATTCTTTTCATTGGGTTTCCAAGCTGGATAGTAGTATCTTCTAGCTAATATAATTATTTTTTACTTTTTTAACAAAGTAAAAAAATGTAGGACAGATTTATCACATTTGGTAGCATACAAATTTATTTAAATAAATAGTAAAACAAGAAAAAAACTAAAATATTAAGCACTGTGCATATAAATAGTTATAGCTGGTACCTTTACTTAGTGTTCTACCCCTCTTTAAAAAATCTTAGACTGTATGTCTGCAATATAGATAGCTAATGAAATAGAGTATCATGCTTGAACATGGTGAAATACTATTTTAAATTTTAAAAACCTTTCAATTTCAAGAATAGTGCCCATAAAATAAACACATTAGTACTGAAACAATACTGCTCCCATGTCCCCAATTATCTATATTTCATTCATTTTTTAGTTTTGCTTATATCTATTTATAATTTCTCTTCTTCAATGAGGCATTTTACAAGTCAATTTCTATAAATGAAACTGAAACAACTTCTTTTAAAAGTGCCAACGTTTTGTTGTTATGCTTTAAAATTAATTTTGTTCTATATAAACATAATTTAATTCATTGTATATTTTATTATTCATATAATACTGATGATTTTTATTCAGTTTAATAAAAAGCTTAACAATCCACTTATATAAATCTATTCTGTTTTAAGGATTCTATATAAGAAGAAGCGGAAATTAAATTTATTTCCAAAATAAAATATGACAACGCCATATATTTTTATTTGCACTGTTTTCGATAGCTAAATTATATCATAGGAGGTACTTCCGTTAAATTACAAAAAGTTATGTTAGATGATTGCAGACTTTCATTTGTAACAGGTTCCCTCATTCAGTAGTAAAATTTAAATAGATTCGAAATCCAAAAAAGGTGGTCGGATTGAATATCTTCTCGGATGAGGTTAAAAATATCCCGGAGATTTCGACATGCAATTTATAACATAATTTCAATCACCAACCTCTTTTCCTCATCGATTCTGATTCACATTGTGGTTTTGTAGTTCATATTTTCGAGATTGTACAATCAATGTAGAAAAAGGATTGAAATGGAGAATCAGGGTTGAAATCTACGGAACATTTTTCCGAGGCATTCCACTTTATCTTTACCACTGATTGCTTTAAACTTCTATGTATAAGAAAATTAATGCCCAAACAGAAATGATATATTGTTATTTGCATTACTTTTCTATATTTCTTTCAAGCCGAACAATCACTCCAACATATTTTGATGTCAAAAACAAATTATGTTATAAAAATAATTGGTATATATATATATATACCAATATTTTATTAATTTACCGTAGTTTAGCGTACACACACTAAAACAATTTCCGAATTAAAAAGTAGTTACACCAAAGATAACTATTTTCTAAATGACAAAAATAGTGTGTCAAAAGTCCAATTAATTACAGATATGTTTACAAAAATATTGCCATTGAGTTTTGTAAATTAAAATCAATATATCTCAAATTCGAATATCATAAAACCACATATCTGGCATCAAAAATTAGACATCTGATAATAAAGAAAGATATAATTAAGAAAAAAAAGTACTAAATTAGATTTATGAAATATACAAATGCTCATAATATTGTTAATTTTACAATAAAATAACCTTAAATACAACTGAAATAAAAATTATATTAGTTTGATTACAAATGGTCTAACAAATAAATTAATATATATTTGTTATTTTTTAAATATACCAACACAGAAATATGAACTATATTTTCAATTTTAAAACTTTCAAATGCCAAGAATAGAATGCCGATTCCAAGAATATTGGAAATACCAAGAATTGAATGCAGATTCCAAGAATAGAATAGAATTAACTGAACAAAATGTTCAAACCACGAACTAAATAGTACCGCTTTTTGGTATTTTAAAAAATTGGCCACCCTTAAATATTTTTACCAACTGATTTGAAAATTAACAAAACATCTTAAATCTGGATTTATATACACAGTATGTAATTAAAATTAGTTAGCATTTCCATTGTTTCAGTTAATCGATGGAACAATTATATGCACTGTATATAAATATTTTTAACAAAAAAATTTTAATACATCAAAAGCAATAGATTTTCACAACATAAGAATTTAGTGTCAAAAGTAGTTAGAGTAGCATGGACAAATAATAAATATAATATTCTTAGAATAACATTTTGAATATCATAAATTAACTTCTTATCTACTACATATGTGACGCTTTAATGATTTTTAAAATAGCAGTGACACAATTATTGAGGACATGTACATGTACGAGTACCATTGATGTATATTATAAAATTTAATAAATTTAATATTGAAAGAAAACATTTATCCTACACCACTTCCAAACCCGTACCTAGGTCTAAAATTACGAAAGATTCAAAATAAGTGAACACTAAAAAATAAAATGAGACAAACAAGTGAAATTTTAAATTAATAAGAAATCACTTTTTATCATTAGTATTCAAGCTACAAAAATTATGCCAGAAATTATTTGGCATAATGTTTAAAGTACAATCTTCAGATAAAGGATATTATGAAAAAAACATCAAATAAAGAAGCAATTTTATTTATATTATAATGCACAACGTCTCAGCAAATTAAGTCAATAATCCCAATGACAGAACAGTATCTTTAGCTCTCCTTTGCAATCGCTTCACCATTTGTGTTTGGTGCAGACTGACAATGTTTGTTGGAACACAAGATAGATGAACGAGACATAGTTCTAACATGCCAACTTGACTTTGTTCAACAGAAGTAAAACGGCTTATAGAAGGAGCAGATATGGATCTCTGACAGTAGGTATACTGTAATCCAGTGTCTTTATAGTAAACTTCGCCATAACCAAATAAATGACATTGACGACGACACCAATCAATGCAGCGCCACATCTTCACACGTTTCGACGGTTTTAAAAAATCTAGGTCTGGTGCTGGAACAATCAATTCATCATCTGGTCTACAAATCCAGGTGAAGTACACAAGTCCAGGAAATAATGTGTAGAAACCAGTAGGCGCTAAATTACGTATAGCTTTAACAGACAAAAATGGTAAATAATCTCGAAGTCGCTTTTTTATACTTCGTCTGGCGTTGATCATCAAATGACACAATCGAGATTCAATGTTTAATGGAAATAAAAGCACAACAGAACAAAATATACGACGTAAGCCTGTGCAAATATTATCTAAGATAGTCTCCAAAGACACAGAAAGGTGGTAAATATCATCACTATTTAATGACTTCGGTAGTTCCTTTTCAAGACGAACAAATTGCTTATCTAAAAACTTTAGTGTTGAATTAAAAACTGAATTATGATCAAATTTGAATTGTTTTAGTCTCTGTTGTATTGATCTGAATGTGGCTAATGAAGAACGACGTCGGTTTTTCAAAATGTCCTCAATTTGTTTTATATGAGTGGTAACAGTCTGCGACAAAGGTGTTGTTTCCAATTCTTCAATTCCAATAAAAATAATGTTGGTAAACAGTTTTAAAGTATGAATATGACAGGCTGTGAAATATCCTTCTTTAGAATTGAAAAGAAGCCGTGTGATTTTATAACCAGGATTTGAAGTGGTGGAATTTGACTGAGGTGCAGTAGCCTCGGATTCGATGTTAATTACAAATGGCACAAAATACTCCGGATCATCACTATCAGCACGATTGATCCAAGGTTGTTCGTCACTTCTTGTCTTTGATGGTTTTAATTTTTCTGGCTTTGGAAACTGTTCAGATGTTGATATTCTTCGATTTTGCTCTAAAGATCTCAAGTGATCATCAACAACAGATGGATAAGATGGAGTGTTACAGGAATCTTTGGCTGTAACAATCGATGCATCATCCTGTTTGAACAATTCACTGTTATTAGTTAAATATTCACCAACCGTATTTTTTTCTAAATCATTATTACTGTTAGACATACTAAGTCCAGAGGATCTGCCTGATTTATTGGTGTGTTCTGGCGATTCTTCTTGGTTGCTAAAGAAACCAGTTTCCTCATCGTCACTAGATGGTTCAACGCATGACTGAAATGAGTCTGCATTGCCAAATGTTCCCGGAGAATAAAGCTCGTGTGGTTCTCGATCAGCTCTATTATACAGTACATTACACAGCAGTATTAACAGTAAAGTGTGTTGGGTTGAAAGTTTAAATGCATTAGAATTAGAATATAAACATAGTAATTTAGATCCAATTAATATCAACAAATGTTTCATCCGCCCTTCACAGGATCGCTGCATTTTCAACATGCATTGTAAAAGACAATTTATTGTCATTTCTTTAACAGACTGTCCAATGTTTGCCTCAGACATGTAAGACTGATCACTAATGTGGATCCGTTCGATTGCATTGAACATCAGATTACATTCATTAGTTTCCATAAACCACATTTCATCCAGTAACAGACGGAGAAGTCGGCTACATGATACGCGCTGTTCCAAATTATCGGGTGACATTAAAGGCCAACAAGGTCCAAATACACTATCTAAAATCCATTCCACCCGATCAACAGCTTCTAACAGAGCTTCACGAGTTCTTGGTTGATTAGTAGTGGTTCTCATGTGAATGTGAGAAATAGAAATAGCCACTAGGACACAATCAGAACGATTCTTAAAAAAAATAGAATGCCCGGCTTCTGTTTCTATACACTGATATGGCATTTTGAGAGTTTCTGTCATGGTAACGTGGGAAGCAATTAAAGGACTGAATAACTGCATAAGTATATCTCTATCTTCTAGTGTAGCTTGTGTATCTTTAGTAACGGTAAGACGTGCGTCACGAATCAAGTTATTTGTAAGAGAATTCCCATAGCTGAAAAGTACTTCTTGTTTCGAACTAAACACCAACAAAATATCAAACATGATTAACAAAAATGTACACCTTTATTTTTCTGAGAAAGTTAGTGTAACGCACCTTCAATAGATCTCAATTATTTCATTATTATAAGCTAGCAATAAACGACAGAATAGAGATTATTAGTTCCGCCAATAGGTATAGTTACACATGCTCGCTATAACAAGAGTTATCGCTCTATATATTAATGAAGTACAAAGATCGTGTGTAATTACGAATATACACAATCTAATTCCGATGACTATTGATTTAATTCACACATGTTGCAAGTTATTGAAAGAACACTACATTTAATAGAGGAAATAATATTATTTTTGGGATTCAAAAACAGTGATACAATCGAACATAATAATAATAATGACATAAACAAATTATGTTGATAGTTTTAATTTTTTTTAATAGAATAATCCTATAAATGGCGACCGATAGGGTTAAAATCAAAACGTTTCACAACATCTAAGGGTGTTGCTATGACAATTTAACACGCATAGACTTACATATAACGACACTATGTAAATTTTCATGAAACTATTCAAGTAGAAATTTGCTTAAACTCTCCTGGGTGCAGGAGAAAGCTCAAAATGCTTTTAACTAAAATATGTTGTTACAAAAATTTCAATAAACTCGGGTAACATGAAATAAAAGATATATAGCGAATGTTATTATGAAAATGTAGATTTTTAAAAGCGTTTTGAACCCTTTCAGCCGCAAAATACAGAAATAAAACTGTACTTCACATCCGGTTTTTGTTATATCTCGTATTGTACACTTATAAAACTACAATATGTGAACTATTAAATAACATAACCACCATGAAATTAGACATATTCACACAAGCAAATGTTTAAAAATGGTGTAATTATATTCAAGCATTTAGGTAAACCTCGATGGTTATATGTACATAATAATAGCATTTTTTGTTTTTAGACAAATATACCTAATCCTCCATAGTGCAGGCTTCTGGATGACATTTATGACCAAATTTGCATATTTTAGAGTTACTACAAAATTCGCAACTTTTGGATCGCACATATTCTCTATACTTTCTTTTAATGACCCCTGATCTAGTTTTCATTGGTATAGACATCGGTTGAACACAAATGCGACAGAAAGTACAATGGCTTGTGCATTTCTTGTTCATCAAGGAGCCTTTGTACCGACGACAAATAGGGCGTACTGAGCAACCAGAATTGATATCCCTACACTTCCATCTAAAAATGTTTTAAAAAGATAAAGTGAAGAACTTTTTAACCACCGTCGGTAATGACCCTCCACAAACAGCAAAACATTGGAATTTTGTCCCAGAACGCATCAACCGATTTGGATGACATTTGGACAAAATGTAGTTTTTATATAAAAATTAATTGTGGTGTCAAATAAATTGAATAAAATTTGGCATATATATTGCAAACAAAATCATTATTTAAGATATGTATATTACAGGTTTTTTTAAATATTTATTTTTGTGCCCAAGGTGCAACCTGAGAGCCATTTTTCTAACTTTATTGTTTTTGGAATTAAAAAAACACTAACGGATTACCCTTTCTTAGAATTCACTCAATTGTGCCCCAACACATGCTTTTCATTTGGTAAAATTTCAGAAAAATCTAATGAACCAAAAAAAGTTATGATGGTTTATGTGCCCAAAATTTCTTGAATGGAACTATTTCAAAGTTAGCAGGTCTACTTCACATCTGATACATTCTTCTTCCTCCACCCACTGTGAGACCCTTCGATAATAAAGACAGAGCATTCAAAGAGATGGGCAATATCGCAGTTATCTGTTTGACATTTAGAATTCCTTTTTGCCGATTCAGTGGAGGTAAACTGACATAAAATGACAGTTGCCAGTTCTGAGCTGATTGATAATGACTTGTGTTTCTCTATCAATGATGTTGGCGTTGGCAGGGGCATTTCTTTTGGTGATGTTGTAATGTCATTGAATGGAGCTATTAGGATTTTTCAAAGCCGTGGCCTTGTACATTTGGTATAACGGTGTATGATTGTTTTGACTGTCTTAACTGGAGCCTGTTTTCGCTAAAATGTCAGCTTTTTCACTTCCTTCGATGTCGGTGTGGGCTGGGATCTATATTACCTATATAATTATTTTGGAACACTTTTGTTGTCCTTAGTTATCCTGATTTTTAGAGTTAAGGTGAGTGATGTCAAACTGGAAGTCAGTACAAATAAGGATACGTTTATTCTTATAGGCAGATGGGGGGGTCGGTGTAAAGAGCACTTTCAATTTCAGCTACTTCTATTTAGGCTCTGTAGCTGCTGCAGTATTTGCCAGTCGTAACTGAGTAGGCATGGTCTGTTTCGTCCTCGATGACAATGAAATTGCCACCTCCACCATTGGTAGTGCCTGGGAGAGTGTAAATGACGCATGCTGCTGGGAGGTGGTTCTTTGATAATTTTTTCCCTTATCTTCCTTTTTTCTTCTTCATTGCCTACGTTCTTTTCCATTTCAGGAATTTGATCTATCAGTTTGACTTGATTATTGTGAATCCAAGGTTGATTAGAATTGGTATTGATTAGCTGTAGTTTTAGTTAGTCAAGTTCAGTTTCCTTTCTACTTCTAGCGGCAGTCATTCTCTAGTTTCGGTCTCTTTTGAGGTGAGTTTTTTGAACTAAGATGATGTTAGGAATCTATTTTCGGGTAGATGCATGTGTTTCCCATAAGCGGTGCATGCCTTCATGTCAGCCACTCTTTAAATAGGAAAGAGAATTGCTTCTTTTTGGGACTGTGCATTGGGGTGGAAGAGATACAACCCGTGATGATTCTCGCTGCTTGATTGTGTTTTCTCTTAATGATGTTTTGGTTTGATTGGGATGTGAAATGAAGGTAATGACTGAACAGTAATCTGCTTTGGCACGAATATATCCAAGGTATACAGTTCTGAGATCTTTTTGATTCATGCCTCATGATCTTCCACTGATGCTTCTTAGGTGTCTGAATCGTTGTGTCATGGTAGCAGCAACATTTTGACAATGTTTTTTCTATAGCACTTGTCTGTCGAATGTGACTCCAAGAAATCGTGGATATGGATTATTTGGAATATCTTTTCCAGCAACTGGAGGATTTAATTTTGTTTTGCTTTGAGCAAGAGTTATCAGTAGACATTCAGATTTATCTGGTGCAATTATCAACTACCGTTCTTCGGCCCAATTTGTGAGTGTGTTAAGAGCTTCTTGCATTTATTGAGCTGCAATGTTTATATTACGGTTTTGGCTCATGAGTGCCAGATTAGCTACGAAGAGCGAGACTGTGATGTTAGGCTGAGAGCTGGACTAAGAACAATTCCTTATGCGCATCCCTGCTGAAATGAAAGATACTTTCTGGTGGTGTCTTGAAATCTGACATTGGCTTTGTGGTTACTGAGGAAAGGTTTGACCCAATTGACCAGGCACAAAAAGAAGTTCCTTCATTCAAAGGCTCTACTGAAGTCTCAATTAATTAAAGAATGGGACGGTTTTTATCTTTGCTTCTGAGGTCATCGTCAGCATATTATGTAAAACGAAGAACCTGGTCTTCAGTTGATCGGTTGGGAATAGGAATAATGGTAGCATGTTTCCAGTCACTGGGAGTTTGTTTGAGCTGCCAAATTACGTTGCATATCTTTAAGAAGCAATCAACACCTTTGGTACTAAGATGGTGGAGCAATTCATTGGAGATGTCATCACAGCCATGGGCTTCGCCTCCTTGATCTCACAAAGAGTAAAGTCACTACATAAGTTCTCTCGAGTTTGTTGCAGTGGATACAGGTCCTATTGAGTTTTATTGCTTCTTGATCCTATCATCTTCTTGTGGATTATGAGGCAGTCTGCTAACATTGGAATATCCGCCACAAAATGTTTTTGCTTAAGACTGTCAGTGATAAGAATTTTCTCATTGTAGTGTATAGCCTCATCCATAATGGTGGTGGTTGTTTTGTCATCTGATACATTACAAGTGTGCCAAGTAAAACAGTCACAGATTTATACAAAGTCAGAAATTGAGGTGTTCGGTCCACTGAATTGAGGATTAAAAATTAATTTTTCAGAGTCAATTTTAGTGACTGATATGATTCCGAAAACCACTAGAAACGAAGTAAGAAATAATATTTAGCCATTTAAAATCACTTTTGAAAAACATTTTACAGACCTACCATAGTATGGTGGGCCTCATAGACCATCACCCATAAAAGTGAGGCATCCAATTTTTTCTAAAACATAATTTCTAATGTTTTTCTAATTCTACATTAAAAATTTGAGCAAGAGGATGTTTCGTTTGGATTTTGAACCATTTAAGTGATTTTACCCTCCCCCAAAAAAATCGATAATTAATATTTTTCAAAATATTTTTGTTTGTGTTGCTAAGTGCCTAGTATTGGACCTAAACACCAAATTTGAAGCAAATTGGACCTGATGATATAAAAAAGCATTACCGATGGGGGGTTAAGTCTGGTTGGGAGGGATAAATTAACTTAACTCGACACTCTTTCTGCTTTAATTTTACACAGTTTTAAAGAAATGAATGGTATGTACATAGTCACCTACTAAATACACCCCCCCCCCTATCTAACTACATGTTAAGTAAGTGTTTTTTGAAGATTGTCACAACTTTTTGGAAGAAGTAGCCATTTCAAATCAGAAACCTAATGGTTTTGAAAAATATTCTAAAAATGAAAGATCTGTGATAGACCCACTTCATTTTTTCTTTTTCAAAGGCTTCTAACTTCTTTTTTTCTAATTGCTTTACTTTGAGGAAAAGCTTTTACAAAAATAAAAATCTACCGGAAAAATGAAGTGAGTTTATCACAAATCTTTTACTTTTGAAATATTCATCAAAACCATCAGGTTTCAGATTTGAAATGGCTACTTCTTCCAAAAAGTTGTCTTAATGTGACAATCTTCATAAAACACTTACTTAACCTGCAGTTAGATAGGGGGGCGGCGTTATTTATTGGCGGGGCTGTATATGCATTGGTTTACCTGTATATAGTTTTCTTTTACCATTTAAAAAAAATTGGTTGATATAAAACTTTGTTTCCGTACACCTTGCACTTTGATCATTCATTACATATCAATTCATACGTTTCATTAAAAAAAAATCTATCTTTTTGTTTACGCCATTTTTTGTAGTAAATTATTTTATATTTATGGTAATAAGTAAGCAACCAGGCCAAACATGTCAACTGAAAATTGGCCAGGTTAACATTTTTTAATTACCTAGGTAGTCTGATCACCCGACTATCAGAAAAAGGCAGCTTGAATTCTTGAGACATGTCATGAGAAAAGAAAGATGATTGAAAGAAAACATTTCAGCAGGCAAGATAGAAGTGGGAAAAGGGTGAGGGAGACCCCGATTAACATATCTGAGCAGTTTAAGTAAATGAATGTAGGAGCGTGTGCCTGAGGAACAGAGAGACAGCTACACAGTCCAGAAGGTTTTAATAGTTTTTGAATACCTTATAATATACATAGTTGTGATATAAGTTTGAATAGGTACACAATAAAACATCGTCATAGTCATTCCTGGTTATAATGATATTTGGAATCATAATATTTGAACTTTGAATTTTCAGAACTTCTGGTTAGCTTTAAACAACCTTGTACTTATACAGATATCTATACTTGCAACAAAAACATTTTTATTTGTATACCTACCCATCCTCTCCCTAGCACACAATTCCTATATGTGCTGTTGCTTACAATAATGACATGCTTTTCTCTAACCTGACATATCGCTCTTTTGACAGCACGACACTAATGTAAAGTATTTCTTTAATGCATTGCTGTTTTGATATCAGAATCTTATTTTCGCCTCAAATTTAGTCTGTGGGTACCCAAATATCATTAAAATAAACTTATATGTATTTAGACTTGCTAAAACCGTAAAAATATCTACACGCACTATTTAAAAAAAGAATCAATAATATACATATCTCAGCAACAAAAATAGATATTTACAAATTACAAAATTATTTTTTGTTTGGAATATATTAACGTCATTAATATAATTCTATAATAAGGCATTATATCTATCATACATGCTGAGTGAAAACTCAATAATTGTCGGCCCAAATGATCAAAAGGCGCATCTAGACGTATGGACAAACAAACTAATATCTTATAGCAACCAGGTCTGTAATTTGATCACCTCGGTTTTCGTTCTGAATAGGAAAAAAAGGATTACCTGAAAATTTGTGTATTGTACTACTGCCTAAGCCCCCTATTTTAAAACAAACCTCGTTGATTAGTTTTCAAGCTATGAGCGTCCAAAGTTGTTTTGTTTTCACCCTAAAAAATACCCCAATTCATACAGACAGCCCTTCCTAGCTATTGATTAAAAATCGAAAATATTTATACAATGAGTGTATGGCGCACCTAACCATACATAGTTTTGTGAAATTAACAAACTGAGCTGTTTTACATTTCATAACCCTGATAGATGTAATAATATTGAATACGGTAAATATTGGTGTCAATTATAGTATTCTGCTTCATTCATTCCCTATTATTCTAGGTATAGGTAATTATCTCCATTTTGTAAATACATTTTATCACAGTTCTTTTACTCAACATTTTATAAAACCTTCACACTTGGACCTCTATTATGGTCGCATTCCATGAAGCAATAAAATTAGTGTGGTTTCTAGATTCTATTAGAACGTAGCATTTAACGGTAGCATTAAAATTCTAAATTTTCATTCAATAACCTTGATAAATTTGCTTGAGTAATTCTATTTACTATTGATAACAAAAAGACATCAGTTTGGTCAATTTTTGGACTGTTATTTCAGAATTCAAACGTATCTTCATAGCACACTTTATATATAAATGTTCTATATACTAAATTTAGTATAGATTTTTTTAAACACGCTGCACCTTTGGATTGTCACATTTTATAATGTTATTTTTAACAGTCACTGTGAGAAAAGTATACGTCCAACAAAGTTATAAATTTACACAACTATCCAACTTGAAGGTTGTGTCAAGATGTTAACTTTGTGTCTGTTTAAAATAACATTATAAAATGTGAAAATCTAAAGGTGCCGTGTTTTTAATGAGCGGGGCTGTATGTACCTAGGTATATGAGGCGATTAATTATGGGGAAGAATGCGAAAAGATTCAGAAGTTGCATACCAACTTCAATACTCAGAAAAGTAAAACAGCCCACCAAAATCTAGTTTTATTTGTTTAGGTATGTAAGTTTTTATGCTTATTTACATGCCTAACATCAATTTTTGAAACCTGTTGAGGCCCGTTTATTTTCGCTAAATAAGAGCGGATAAATTTTAACCAAATCACGATTATATCCAAAATATTTGCAAAGGGCAATTCAATGTTCATTGACCATCCATAGAATGCATTTTGATGAATGAATTAAAGTTGAATCCTATCAACAAATTGCATATGACAAATTAAAGACGAGCCTGATATGCAAACAATAATTTTTGGGACAAATGAAATAAGCAAGATACAGATGAAACTATACGATAAACGCAAGTCGTACTTTTCCATAACTACTAAGAAATGTCTTCTGATTTGAGCATCCTATATGGTTACACAATCCCAAAGAGCTATATGATTCTTTATCTATGTAGGGATCCTTTTGGTCCAAAAGAATAACATGTTTTACTTACTGGGTATCCAAAACAAAGGAGAATCAATTGTTTCCACATGATGCAGTACACCAAATTTTGTATAGTTGACTGTTACAAAATCCCAGTTTTAATTTATTACAATAGAATTTCCATTAGAGTGAGTGGCTATTCTGCCAATTGAGGGAAAGGCATACAATCAGGTGTTTTGTATTAATGCTCTTGCCAGTAATTTGTTGGATTGTTGCCTTATTAAATATTTATGCTCAACCTACATCCTAATGAAGTCTATCTGTGACACATCCTTTATAAATATTAATTGAAAAGTAAATTAGGATACTATTAGTTGTAGTTTGTTAGAGGGGATGGATGTTCCTTCAAATATGATGAGTATAATGTTATTTGTTGTCTCTAGAGTGTTTTAATAAGCAAATATTATTGTTCTATCACATTTATTTTAACTGAATATTATTTTTAGTAAATTGAAAATGAAATAATTTATACCCAATTACCCACATAACTGTGACACCACTTTTGTATAACAACAAATTTATTTTGTATATTAAAATAGTTCATCAGGTTTGAAAACCGAGAAAAATTAAATTTAACAAAAATCAATAAAGTAATTGGAATTTAACACTTCTATTTCCTTTCGGATTCAATAGGTCCCTGCATATATTTTAGTTACAATAATTCCAATCTAGAAATTAATTCGTATTATGCTCAAAATTGATCAGAAATTGACAAATATTAAACCATTTTCTCAATAATTTGTCGAATAGAATGTTGAGTTTGCTTATGTATTTCTTCAACAAAAAAAGGTTTAGGTGTGTCTATATTTTATTTTGACTGTTACTTCTCAGTGTGGTGGTGATGGCGGTTAGATAAAATTACTCAAAGATTCATTAATTATGCACGCTTGCGTGTGGCTCATCTTTATTGTTATTTTGACTGAGCCAAGAGCTTTTATTTTCATGGTAAGCGCATTGTTTAAAATGATCCAATACAATTTAGTTACATGGTTTGTACTATGATCTAATTAAGTAGGGGAAAAATTGCTCACGAAGCATAAAAAAATATTAAAACTGAAAAAGTCGCTTTGTTAAAAAAGTGTATTAAATATTTTGTGGACCACCACATCTTCAGGTTGAAGTAGTAACAAACAATAAACCAAGCACACTACACCAAATTATGTTTGATTCACTAAAACGGTATTAAGTCATGTTGCACCAGCATAATCAAGAACCGAGCGGACATAGCCAATAAATAGGGCTTTGATGGCTTGGTTTAGACAACCCCATTTTTTGTTTGCCACTGCTATGCGTTTTTGCATACTCTTCCTGATTTTCTCTACGTGTAGTTCAGATTCCAATCAAATACCACTCCGAGAAGGTTGGGGGTTTCTGATGCGCTATAGGTTTGCTGTTAATGCTGAAGTCTGAGCCCAAATGTATTTCCTTGTTCCAGCTCGTGAACAGTAGATAGTCGCTTTTTTATGGTTATCACATTTTCTTTGGCCCATTCTTCCAGACGTTTGATGGCTTCCTTCTTTGTCTGTTCACATTCTCTTGGTGTTTTCTTCGTCACCCAGATGACAGGTAATCGGTAAAGAGACTAGCATTGATGTTTTGCGGCATAGTTTTGATATAAAAGGTAAAAAGGTTTGGTGATGTCAATCCTTCTTGCGGCACACCCGCATGGAGGTGGAAGGGTTTGCTATTGGTGCCATTAATCTACTCTGGCCCTTCTATCGATTGATGAGGAAGCTGGTAAGCCATTTTAAAATGCAGGAGGGGATGTTTGCTTCAATTAATTTCTTGATAAGTTTGCTTCGCCAAACAGTGTTAAATGCTTTACTGAAGTCTATGAGGACTAAGCGAGTCCTGTCACTTTTGTTTGTTCTTGTTAAATACATCTGTGTTGTCCTGATGGATTCGTGTGATCTGATCTTCCGTTGCTCAAAACTTTCTGAAACCTGCTTGTTCGTTTATCTGAATGTTGTTGCTCCATGAGCTTGGGTGTACAACTGGTGAAGCTAAATTAGCCTTTAGCTCTCAGAGCTATTTTCATTCTTGTTTTGTTTGATGGTGGCTTTTTTCCACTGTTTAGGGAGTTTGTCTTGGCTCCAGCTGGTATTTAGGATTTGGAGTAATCTGGTTTTCCCTGAGTCCGGCAGAATGTTGGTCATTTCATTACAGATACCGTCATCACCTGGTGCTTTCCCGTCATCAAGGGTGTTGATTGCTGATTCTAATTCCTGCCTCGTGATTTTCGAACAGTAGCCGGTCCTTTGTTCTTCACAGTGGATGCACGGTTTGCGAAGGTGTTTAAAGTTGTTCACTTTGATAATTTTGACTCTTTTCTTGTCTCCACCGATGTTCAATTTGTTTGCGTTGAAGTATTGTTTTTTTAGTACTTTGACTTTCTCTTTATTGCTGAAGACAATACGATCATTGTGCTGCATTGCGTGGTTGTTCCCTTTCCTTTTCTTTCCATCAATGGCATTGATGGTGGTCCAAACTTGCCTGGGTTTCGTTCGTCAGCTGAAATTATTGAGTGATTTTTCTAAGATTTCTCTTTGATGATGTTTTTTCACTCAATGGTGGTTTTATTCTATCAGATTTCTTCTCTTTGTTGCAGGTATCTTCCTGAAGGGCTCTTTTAGCTGCTCGTCTCTTTTCAACAGCTTCTTGACAATGACTGTTCTAGAAACTTTGGCTTGTGGTTTTCCGCTCTTAGTAATGTACTTGTTGGCTGCATCATTGACCATTTTGGCAAAGTTTTTGTACTTCTCGTCGATTTTTTTGGTTATGCTGCTGTTTTTGCTATTAATATAGTCCTCATATTTTTCCGAGATAGCTTTTTAAAGTTGTATCCTGCCTTTCTGACTGCGTAGTTCTTGTTTGTGATCCCTTGAGGGTAGATTTTAATCAGAATTAGCTGGTGATAAGATCCAAAACAGTCGAGGGTTTTCCATTCACATCTTTTATGCCAGATAGTTTTTGCAAAGGGACGTCTGATGTGCTGTTGGTTCCGTGTGCTTTCGAGGTGAGGGCATAGTCCCCGTTGTTTAGTATGATGAATCTGACCATAGAGTAAGGAGGGGAAGAGGCTCGACTCTAATAATTATAACGAGTATCTTAATTTTTTTTATAAATTTTAATTCCATTAATACTAGTGATTATTTTCTATTAGTGATTTAATTTTAGTTGCTTGCATAAAACTTTTGATATTTATACTACTCTTAGTATGATAATTTTACAAGTAGTATATTTTATGTATTACAACTTA
>JAUYWI010093853.1:0-12047 GCA_034780595.1 Parotoplana pacifica | reverse complement strand
TGTGTCTAGCCAAGATGTGTCTAGCCAAGATGTGTCTAGCCAAGATGTGTCTAGCCAGGATATGTCTAGCCAGGATGTGTCTAGCCAGGATATGTCTAGCCAGGATATGTCTAGCCAGGATATGTCTAGCCAGGATATGTCTTGGTTGTGTCTATCTAAAGAAGTTGATCATCACTTTGGTGACAACGAAATTGATGAAAGCACAAGAGGTGTCACAGGGTCTTCCTCTTTCTGGATACGGGCCTCTCTCTCTGCCTCTGGTGTTTCTTGCTTGCATCCAGAGTTCTCTTGCATACAGCCTGGTCACGCAACCCAGAAGATTGGTGTTGGCTCCGAATAAAATGTTCGCCAACCTTCTCTGAATGTCACAATATTGTCAGTCAATGACACTGACACAAACTGTAGTTGTTATTTCGGGTTGCGTGACTTTTTGTATCATTTTGTGCATCGCTTTTTGGTTTGAATTATTCTTTTTTATTTATATGCTACTGATAAGTAGTCTGATAGCAAAAAATATTAATTTATCACTTGCACAGAATTTCATCTCACTGTGGACATTTCCTCCTTTTTGTTCGTTCAATTAAGCGGCCGTCATTGATTGTTGTTTGTAGAAATAGCCGGGCGGCCACCGACGAAGAGGCCGTGTCCACCCCGATCTCTCGCCTTCACCTGAACACACCCACCTCAAACCTGTCCGCCCACAGCGAGTCCAACAACAGCACTGGGGCCGCCCATCCTGCAGACTCGCCGAGTGGCCCCGACACGTCACCAACCTCCCCCACAGAACAGCCACCAGCGGTGGTATAACTGGACCAAGTTGTGATGCTCCGTTTAGTTGTGTTGTTATTGGTATCGACAGATGAGGATATTTTTTATTGATTGGTTATTTTGTTTGCTTGGTTGACAATGAAGCATTCCATACAGACACTCCATAGACAGACCGATAATTGGATGACCTGACACGCTGATCGCCATGCTATCCCAACGTGTTAAGGGCAATAATAAAGAAAACAGGAATACTTTGATAAAAATGCACTACTTATTCATACTACTCGCCAAAAAAGTAGTACATTTTTATCAAAGTAATATGGGTACCTTTGTTTACTCTAAAATTTAAAAAAATAGTTGAATTCAAACACTGAGATACCTAGGTAACTGAATAATATTCATTCAGAGCCATAGCAACCACAATAGAAGAGCCAACCACATCTATTTCAAGTGGATTTGGAATTTGTATTGGGAGAGCGGACCATCTTTTGGGCGCCAGACTTGTTTCAGTTACCTTTGTGTTTTTTCGTATGTTTGAGCGAAACAAATAACTTTTAGCTTAAAATCCACTTCAGCTTATTCAAAAGCCATTTACAGTTTCTCTCTAGAAAACTCTCTTGTCGAAATATTTCTGTGATTTTGGCGAAAAAATGGTTAGAATCAATTTATTTGTGTTTTTCCAAGTTCCTTTCCAGAGGCGATGTCTATTGTTTGTAGTTCTGTTGGTGATTGTATTCAGGACCTATTTTGCGCCTCGATATCAGTCCTGTTTTTAGCACCACAATTTCCCATAAAAACTTTGTGGAATTAAATGCGTAAAAGAGTGAGTTCCTTTTCGTCTCTAATGGATCGACCATTCTCCACATAACTGCGTCCTCTGATTCAGTAGTGCCTCAAACCCTGGGATATAAGTGACCCCAGATTGTCCCAACATATACTTCCATTCGGTCATCACTCATTTCCAGACCTGCTGAATTCCGTGCCAGAGAGAGTGATCCAGAGAGATGTTCTTAGTCAGGCCAAGCGACAAGATGTCTTTGTTTTCCATGAAGTTCCTCCAAATTTCGGTCAGAATCATCGTGAGAGCACAATTGGATGGACCAGTTTTATTGGAAACTCCTCAGTACTTGCTATGCTTCATCCTATCTGCTTTGACCTACATCTATAAGGCTGTGATGTCAGATTTTGGTGGAATATCTGATTAGTAGAAAGTTGGGCCACTGCTAGTTGTTTCTGATTGGTTGATTTGAATTTCCAGCGGGACCTTCTTGTACATATGCTGTCTCCTTAGTGGTTATCTTCCCTTTATTTATTCTAACCCATCGGCCGTTCTGACCTCATTTAATTTGATTCTCAGTGAAACCATTCTCTTCACAAGTCAAATTTATTTATATTTTATCTGAGTTACAATTTCTTTACACTCTCTTTGCTTCTGGAACTTTGAAAAATTATTTTCGGCGGGAAACTATATTATTACTTTATCTTAAAAACCAAACTGCCTGCGCATAATTCTCTTTGGTATAATATTGGCACGGAAAAGAACGTCATAATTTCATCCACATTTGGATCGCACATCTCAGATGATCCTTGATTGACCTGTGATCAGAATGATGTTTTTATAATAAAAAAAGTAATTTGACTTATTTTATTTGGTAGTGTCTAATTGCTATTTAATTGCTTGCTACTGTAATTCTGTAAATAAACTTCTAATTGAAGCAAATCTATTGTTGTTTTCATTTCCTATCAGAGTCTTACACATACCTGAGCAGCTATAATTTTTCGGGGGGGGACAAGTCTGATTTAAAACCCCCTCCCCCTCTTTCCAAAAGTAAAAATTAACACCTCTTATGATACATGCTCTATTTTTGAAGATTTGGCTCAGAAAAACTGTGTTTTCATAGACTGATGTAAAAGCACACATGGATCACAGTACTAATTAGGTGCACCAACTTCTGTTGAAACATTTCTGTCAGGTGCTCCAAATGACTGCAGTGGAGCTTCATTTATTTTCTTCCAGTAGAATTGGACCTTCAATTCCAAGGTCTCACCTTTATGGGGGATTTAATACTTGTACTCTTAAAAATAGTGGAGTTTAACCAACTCCTAAGCTACATAGCCTAAATTGATCCACGCCAAGAAAAGAATTGGATCATTCTGACCTTTTTTAGTCACGCTGGCTAAATTTTATATCTTGAGTACCACCATATTCTTCAGAAAACTGGATTCTTGATCACCCGAATAAGTTCGTAGAATTATAGGAAAGCATAAACATATCTAAAATATACATATATGCATATTTATAAGATATCACTGAAAATTTCAAATCGATACCTCTATGGATCGCTTTATAATTTAAATTCTAAATTTCCAGGTGGTATAGAAACTGTGTGATTATTGTCATTATTTCATCAGCTTTTGAAAATGAACTTAGAAAATAGTGATTATCGTGCTATGATGTTTTATTATTACCAGGTCGGTTTAAAACCACAAGACTTTCATAGCCGATTTACAGCTGCTATTTAACAACAATTATGCTCCTGCCATCCAAACTGTCTACAAATGGTTCAAAGAATTCAGATGCGACAGGTCAGGCAGACCACAGACAGCTACCACTGCTGTGAAAGAAGACGCCGTGGCTGCGCTAATCAAGGAAGATGGACGGACGGATTAGCTTGGACAGACTTTGATCTTGTTGGAATATCCAAAGGCAGTGTTTCTGAAATTATCCACAACCGGGTCAAACTCAGCAAGATGGGTTCCTCACAAACTCAATGACGAACAAAAAATGAATCGAGTTGACTGGTGCCAAGCTACAATCCGTAGGTATCGAAATGGCAATCCTCGTTATACTCACAGTGTAGTCACGAGAGACAAATCATGGATCTACCGCTATGATCCGGAAAGCAAACAGCAGTCAACCACCTCCACCGAAGTTTGTTCGCGGTCGTAGCCAAGCCAAGAAGATAGTGGCCATATTTGTGTCTGTTCATGGCCATATCTCAACTGTCCCTCTCGAAAACAATGCAAAAGTCACATCCCATTGGTATACCACAACATGTTTGCCAACAGTAATGAATGCAGCACCAATGAAAGGGGCAAGACTACCTATCATTCTCCACCATGAAAACGCGCCCGCCCACAGAGCTCAAAACACCACATTTTGGCTGGCACACCACGATGTTCAGTTGCTGCAGCACCCGCCCTACAGTCCCGATCTGGCTCTTTGAGATTTTTTTGTTTTCCCTAAAGTGAAGAAAGTTCTCAGAGGTGAGATTTTCAACAACGAGAATGAAGCAGTTCAAGCCTTCATCAAAGAAGTTGATTTAATCTCCATTGAAAAATGGCAGATCTGCTTAAAAAATTATTTGAACGCATGCACAAGTGCATTGCGTGTAATGGGATTATTTTGAAAAGATTTAGGCATGTCATTCCTAAATGTACACACTAATGATATTTTTTGTACACAATCATGTCAATTTTGTTGGAATAAATATGTTTTTCCAGTTAATTTTTTGTCATAACCGACTTAAAAATTTAAAATGATAATAACATCTGAAAACTTCCAAATATAACCTTAACTTTTTCAGGAATACCTTAGATATTTTCATTGTTTAAAAAAGATACTAATCATTGATCTAGCACAATGAATTCTGGGTGATTCTACGAACTTATTGACCCTCCCCCCTTCGTATTTTAAAGATATTAAATAAAATTACTACTATTTTAGCACCAAAGACTTTTGACACACCATGCTAGCACAAGACAACCTGGGTGACTAGTACCCATGTCACATTTTTCGGGGGTGTGGGGGCTTGGGTGTGAAGAGCGTCAGAGAACAAGAATGATAAAACATGGTGTAGGATAACAGCTTATAAGAGACGAACATAGTCAAAAAACGAAGTCTAAAATCTCCATGTTTAAAACTATTTTTCAATTTAAGTCCTAATCAACTGTGCATTCGACGGCAGTGTGGGACAGATCCCCCACCAGCAACATATAATTTGGATGGGTTCTAAGAACATCATATAACAAGCACAAAATGGTGTTTGATGAATTGCCTCTATGAAATAATAAATGTCAAAAAAATAAACTATAAATTAAATTTTCAAATATTGTCTAACTTTTTAGACACTTTACAGTTTAAAAAATTGCTCATGTTGGACATGGGTGTTAAGGCACGAGCTTACATTTTTTCATTGACATGGGGCTTAAATAGCAATTTCCAATTTGGAAATGGGTGTGTTGTGGTACTTTAAATTTGTTTTTGGGCTGCAATCAGGTTACATTGAATTACATTATTTAACCTATAATTTCTGAAAAACCGGAATTTGGATATGGATGACTAGAGCTATTGTAGATTTTTAAGAGGGTGCTGCCGTAACTGACAGTATGCAATTTGGACATGGTTACTGTGGATTTCAAGCAACATATGTTTGAAATTTTAAGGTCAAATGAATAGGTAAAATAATCCCCCATCTAGAATTAATTTACTCTATAGGCAAGACTACAAAACCTATACTAATTTAATATATGAAAATTCTTTATAAAGTTTGCTATGAAGATAATTTTACATTCCAAAAATTGCTCAAATTCCTGGCTTTTGTTATGAATAGTAAAATGAATTGCTCTGACAGATTTATCATGTTAGTGCTACTGTAAATTGATTTAATATGAGTTGACATTTATATACCCACCACTACGTCCTAATAAGAACCTAGAAACCACACAAATTATATTGCTTAATGGAATGCTGACTTTAATAGAGGTATAAGTGTTATATATATATGAAATAGGAAATAAATGAAGAAAAATTATAAACTATAATGTAACATCAATATTTATTAATTTAAAACATCAAAGTATCATCAAATATCATCAAAGTACAACATTAAAGTATTTAAAAAAATCATAGATATAAAAAAAATTTGGTATACAGAAATCAACAAAAACACAATTATACAGAAATCAAAATGTTATATGCTGAAATTGCTATGAACAATTAACAAAATATATCCATTTGATTCCATTCTATGTATAATATTGCAAAGGTTATCATCAATTATAATTAGTTTTATAACCACTTGAATATCAAACACAGGAGACACACTTGGAAACAGCATTATTTTACTAAAAACTTTTCTTTAAATATCACAATTTTTTGGGGCTGGTAATAGTTATATGTATATATATTTATAAAATGTGCTACATATTGCCAAACAATGTCAGCAGTGCCAGCAAAGTAAATATAGGTGAATAATAACATTTTGAAAATACAATGATATTTTCAAAGTATACTACAGGATACAACAGTATGTAGTATGTAGGATGGGTACAACATTGATGTAGGATAAGTGAATGGTTAGGTTGTAAAAAGACAGGTTTTCAGTTTAGATTTAAATTCACAGAAATTTGTTATTCTCCTGAGGTTAGATGGTAGAGTGTTCCATAGTTGGGGAGCTGAAAAGGTAGATAAATGCTCGTCCACCTATTCTTTTCCATTTTTTATATTGTGTCATAGGGTTGGAATGGTTGTTTGTCTTGTTTAGAGTAATTAAATTTGTTAGATAATCTGGGTCTGATTTATTAATGGCATGGAATGTAAATAAACGTTTTAATTTGAATGCATTTAGTGATAGGAATCCACTGTAATTTCTTTAGTAAAGGAGTTGAATGTGCAGACCAGTTGGATCGAGTGACTAGTTTCACAGCACTGTTTTATACACATTGAAGTTTATTTATAGATTTTTGTGTGAAGACCAGTTAACAGCTAGTTACACTCAAGAGATACCACTAAAATTGGACATAGTCCTGGGGAATGTGTTTGAGCCAATAATAGCACTTCTTGCAGGTATTGTTAATAAATAACTTGAATTTTAAACATCTGTCAAATATTATGCCCAGATTTTGAGCTGTTTCACTGGGAATAATCTGAGTACTGTTGAATGTCAGCATAATGTTACTGGATGAAATGTCATTAGATGAATGCCAAATAAAATTGGTTTTGTAGGGTTCATTTTAAGTTTGTTTGTTGTTATCCATTGGTAAATTGCTTCAAGGCTAAGTTCAATTTGTTTTATGGCATATGATGGTTTGTCAATTTGGAGCCATACTTGAGTGTCATAAGCATAGAAATGGTAGTCCACATCATAGGACTGTAAGATTTTGCACAAAGGTATAGTATAGGCTATGAACAATATTGGACCAAGTACACTTCCTTGGGGATGTCATATTTAAGATTGGGTGTTTAAACTTGATTGTAGAAAGATGTTAAATTTACAGTCTCTGAGATAGTTGTTTATCCATTGTACACAGCTTCATCTATGCCAAACCATTCAGATAAAGTAGAAATTAGTACACTGTGATCAAGTGTTTCAAATGCAGCAGGTAAATCTAGTAAAATGTGAGGGACACACTTGTTGTCATCCATTTTGGTTAAGATACTGTTTGTAATATGTAATAGCACTGATTCTTTGCAGTGCCCAGGGCAAAATGTGGATTGATGTGAACAGCAGAGGTTGTTTGTCAAAATATGATTATGTAGTAGAACAGCTACAACACATTTGATACATTTTCTAAAGAACTGTAAATTTGACACAGGTCTGTAGTTGGAGAGTTCATTTTTTCAAGCAATGGTTTCTTTAAAATGGGAGAAAAATAGATGCTGATTTTTATACATCAGGAAATTTTCTGTTTGTAAGTGATTGGTTTGTAAGTTTGGTAATGGTGGGTATTAGGTAGTTTATAGAAGCCTTTAGAAGTTGATTCCAAAGAGGATCAATGCTGGAGGTCTTAATGATGTTATTCCTGATGATTTTGTCTAGGTTTGTCACAGTGCAATCAGAATCTTTTAAGAGGATATGTCCAGATGTTTATAAAAATGATTGTTTTTGTATATTTTAAATGTATATTTTTAATCATATGCATACATATATAATATGAAAAAAATAGTAAAATTTTTTTTTCAATTTTCTGCCTACCTATAATCATGTAATATATTGAAATTTTGCATAAAATCTCTAAAATAGGCATATTTTTAAAAATGTATCAAAAAGCAAAAATGTAAGCATATCTGTTTATATTTATTTTCAGGAAATGTTTAGATCACTAGTATAAATAAAACTTAGGTAAAAGTAATTAATATTAGATTATGCATTAAAATTTTTTTTTTACCTTTCTATAATTTTATTCAGTAAAAATGATAATTTTTTACAAATAAAATAGCATAGAAAGGTGATAGACATAGTTTATAAGAAAATGTAACCTAACTTTTATTTGTAGTCATTATTTACATATGTGGTGAACAAATAGAGTCAACATATTAAGTATTTAAGTATTTAATGCTTTTTAAAGTTCAAAATAACACATTATTCAGTAATGGATATTTAAAAATAAATATAGAAAACAAAACATATTTGATGTTTTAAAAATTTATGCCTTATTATCTATATGTATGTAAGTTATATCTAAAAAAGTCCTGTACCATAGGTGTCCCCTTAAGTAATCTTTTTCTTTTCTTCTTCTAAAATGTTTGCTTTTTGGAGGAATCTTCTGAATTTATTTAGAGCTTTGCATGCACTATTGTAAAGTCTTTTTTGTCACAAGAGATATTCTTTGCACTCATAGTAATGGGAATATTTAATTTTTCTATTTGTGTTACAAAAGAAGTTGACATTCCCATGTTGAATGTTGATACAGCTTGGTAGGCTGCTATTTTGACCTTATGGAAAACACAAAATTTATTCTTTGGACATCTCTGCCAAAGAACATTATGAAAACTTTTGTTATCATTTTGCATGCCTCCTTGACATTGATTTAAAAGTTCATCTGTGGATAATCACTTGTATATTGGCATAATTACATCATATATGTTCCCAATAAGTTGGATGTTTCCCTGGTGAAGTTTTGTTGTATATTACTCTCTGATAAAAACACCAAGATGACCTTGTTTTGGGACATCAAGAATGCTGTGGTGCTTGGTCCGTTGAAGCAGTGTACCAAATATGGCAGAGTTTTATGTAATGTAGATGGACTGCAGACAGTAGACTCAACAGGAGAGAGTAGGTTTGACAAACCTTTTGAATGACGTTTTTCCAAACTTTTAGCTGAATTAGATTTAGCTGCTTTTCTCTTTTTGGAGACAGTTGGCATGTTTCTTTATATTTATTAAATTTGTTTACGTTTTTGAATATCTCAAGGTCAAATTACAATACTCTAATGCAGTAAAACAAGAGATAACATATGCAGTAAACTTTAATTCTTGCAATAAAATATTTTTGTAAACGTGATGATTATTTTTAGGGATATACATCTAATTTTAAAATGTAATTTTTAAAAATATTATATTCTTATTCTCCACATTCGAAAGTATAAAAAACAAGCATAAACCATTTTTTTCTGAATGTAATGTTCTTCTTGGTGAGAGGATTTTTCACAATATGTGACCTTTTACCATGAGAAGCAAGGATGACTTTTATTTTTTTTGATGTCCTTAAATTTAACAATTATAGGCACTTTTATTTCCTGAAGTCAGATACACTAAACAGATTTTACCAGGAGGCTGTAATAGATTGTTGAAATCACCTATAAAGTCTATGGCAGAACATGGGACCTTCTTAATATCACTTTTTAGGATCACAAGCTCTTGTGGATTTGGTTGAGATTTTTGTCTCCTCAGTTTCGACACTTCCAGGGAATCAATTTTCTTGTCCTTGCTTATGACCAAGTTGGTAAGCTTGTTAACCTGGTCTCTTAGTTCAGAGATTTGGTCTAGTAGCCATTTCTCCAAAGGCCTTATGAAATTTTTCTTCTTTCTTTTCCATTTTTTCAGAGTTTCAAATTTTGTGCCTGTTAACATTACATTAAATATAGTAACTAAGTGACATGTATGCAGGGAAATAAATGGACCTTTTAAAAATAAATGATAATATGATTATGTTGGTAGATAAGCACATAGGGAATCATAGTGATTTATTTCCCACTATTTTTTATTTGAAATTAGATGCTACAATTAAAATAAATCTATTCACCAAAAAAATTACAGGTGGATCTATTTCATTGGTGTCAGTTAATTTATAGTGGTTCTTTGAGGAACTGTGACAGATTTTAAGGACACTTTTTCATGAGAAATAAATGTAAAATTACTGACGCTGCTCAATGTTAAGCCTAAATATTACCCTCTAAGATTGGGTCTGCACAATATTGACCTTTAAAATCGCTCCAAAGGACCAGCGTCTGTGAAGGTGTCAACCTTTAGGGCAAAAGATCTTTCAAGTGATACACAGGGAGGGCATAGTCAAAATGGCCTGGGCCGAAATTTTAGTAGTTCTTGTGAAGTCCTTAAAATAGAAATGTAATGGATATTAACAAAAGAGCCACAAATTAAATATAGCATTTTGAAATTGATATATTACTGGGATATTGTATTTTTTAATTTAAACTTTTGTAACAGCATTAATAAATTTTCTTACTAATCGGGGGATACATGCACAGAAGTTTAATTACAAAAATATATGACTAATCATATACATTTTTATAAATAATAAAATCACATAATAAATAATCTAATAATACCTTGAAATCGCACTCCTTGTGATACAATAATAACCTGATAGACAGGTTCCAGCATGTTTCCTAAAACGAGATCCTCAAATGGTTGGACTCTCAAGGTTTGAAGGGAGATCATCAAGAGCAGCACGTTGTTCCTTAATTTGAAATAGAACATACAGTGGAAAATATGTTGAAATAAGTCTTAATATGCATGAAGTAAATTTTGTACCACCATCACTGAAATTGAGTTGTTATAAACTATACTTCTGTTCAAAAAGTTAATAAACAGAATACATGTCCCAGGTTTTCATGACATCAGCATGGATGGATTATTGATGTGGATACTTTATCTTGCTTCCATGGACATTGTGTATTCCAATCTTCAACTGTCTCCATTTCTATTAATGCTCAACATCCATCTCACTCTTATTTATACTTTTCTCCATCTAATGTCTGGTCAAGACTGTTATCGGTCAAAGTTACCGGAAAACTAATTTTGACGTCTTTGTTCTTACAAATTCATCGAACAGTGCCAAGATAAAAGAAATTTTGTAAACTTAATTTAAAAACAAATTAGCCATTACCTACTTTTTTTCCCCACTGTTTCCTTGGATACTCCATGGTCTGAAGACAACCATCAAGTGAGTATTCCTCAGAAGCCTAGGCTTTTATTAATAAACAAATACATGAAATTCCTATTACAAATTCCACTAGATACAGGTAAATACATAGTTACAAAAAACCTGCCCTTTCCAACACTAAGGGTGGTGCAGGCTGAGAAATAAGCATTAGCTGGATAATGATACCACCACAAGTTCCTACTTATATATGAATTGTTCCAATAAAAACACACTCTCTGACAAAACTTAAGTTCTGACAGACTTTTTCTACTAACTAACTTTATCAAATATGGCAAAATAAGAGTGTCAGGTTGCATAATATGCGATTTTATAAAGTTATACTGTAAGGGATACACTGCTGTCTGCTGAGCTCCGAAAAGGTGAGCTTAGGACACTTATGTTTGTTGGCATTATAAAAGGATTCTACAATTGCCTTGGGACCTCCTACAGACAACGCCATATCCAGCAGAATACAGCATTGCCGACCAGCAGCATCATGTCTTTGTTGACATAAAAAGACCTATAGAAGGCATCTTCATCCAACTTCACCATATTACTATTTCCATCATCAAATTTAAATGTGAAGTAACTGTCCAAATTAAAATCAGGTAGTGGTGAACCGCTAGTGCTGAAACCCATCACTGTTCTTGCTGACTTCACAAGAGCCTGATTTGTTATGACATCGATGAACCAATCATTGTCATACTTTTGGTTCCACATCTTTGAACAAACTAAACTGTCTGGCAGCTAGCCGCCCATGCCAATCAAGATCTACATCATCAGGCAAGCATTCCGATGCTAAAAGGAAGAGACACTTGATGTATTTAGTCCACTCAGAAAATCTCTAGACCACCTGCATCATGAAGCCAAATATGACTGTTCACCCTTGAACCTTCCATATAGCCAAGAATTTGAGGACCATCAAATACAGAGAAAATCTCTGTGGCAGTCATTGTTGCCCTTTCAATTCAGGTGGTAAATGAGGAAATTTGGTCAGTTATAAGGGCATCTCTGTCTCTCACAATGTCCTCTTCATCTCTGGCAGTCCATTCAAATCATTTTGTTCCTGCTGCAATGCCATGATCAGCCGTAACAACCCAACCCTCAGGAGAG
>JAUYWI010093842.1:0-12047 GCA_034780595.1 Parotoplana pacifica | reverse complement strand
AGCATATTTAAATCGATCTCAAGAACTATCAAAATGACTCCCAAAAAGTCGGAAAAGACGGAGAAATCACATGCCTGCAGACAGGCAAGGTTACATTGTCTTAATAAACGTTCAATGAAATTCTCTTTTATATTTGGTAGAGCTCTATTCTGCATTTGGTGCATTTTAAATCTAGATCCATTAAAGTATGATAACATTAGTTTTATGAGTTTGCCCCGAGCAGACTCAGCCTGTCAGCCTTCAGACAAGCAACCAGAAGTGGCACATTTCACAAACTTTCCTAGCTGATTCGAATTCTCAATCTTGTTCACGATCGTGGATTCTGTTAGGATTTTAGAGCCATTTCAGTGATCAAATGATTAATTGAAAATTGAAAATTTATTTAAATATTCACATAGATATTTACATAAAATAGTAGCATGATTGCCATTCAGTGAAAATAAGGAAGCAACAATTGTATTGTACAGAGATAGATTTACAGTGACAAAACAAAAAACAAAATATGTACAAGGTATATGTCAAGTATCTTCCGGGAAATATAGAACTCTTGTTGCTAAAAAAGAAAGAAAAAGCAATAAATAAGTAGGCAATTAATTAATAAATTGCTCTACGTACATTTAGAGCGTTAAAACAAATGTACCACTACTTTGGAATTCAGTTTTGAAAGCATACGGGGCTGCTATAAAACTTTTTTTAGTTTGGAAGAAGAAAATGTGTCTAGATCTAGCAGAAAAAGAAGGCAAGCATTCTAAATCTGCAATTTTATTTCCAGATTCATTTAAGACTATGGTCAATATGATGTTATCAATAAGTAAAACATAAAAACAATATGAGATTTGATAAAAGTGGAAAATTATACTTATGTAATCAACATCATTAGGTGCCAAATAAATAATTGTATCTAAAACTGGAATCAAATCTTGAACTAAGCTCAGAGCCTTTCCAGTGAAAATAGGGCATTACTATTCAGTACTTACTTCCAGTGAATACAGGGCATTATTATTCAATACTTCCAGTGAATACAGGGCATTATTATTCAATACTTCCAGTGAATACAGGGCATTATTATTCTCATATGGAGTATCAGATGTACAATTGTAATTTTGTAATGTATGTTTGTTTCTAATAGAGGAAAAAAACATTTTTAAATTTAATGTTTCAGAAACTGCTAAGTTCATTTTATGTTATTAGTGTTCCTCACCATTCATTAACAATCTATGTCAATGCCACCGAGGTCTATGGTTGCGGTGTGGGATTCTCCCAATAGCAGATATAGGCATCATTGGTGGGCTAAATCTGCCTCAGCTTTATTTGGTTGTTAGGGTATGACGAAACAGCAGCAAAGGCACTAAATTTAGTTTGGCCCGGGATGCTGTTGTCTGTCGGATTTTGAGCATTTCCCGGGAACACTGTGTGGAAGTAGCTCAAAGTCGCAGTGAAACAATAAAAAGGCGAATATTCATTCTCTATCAAGTGAGCCACTAGTTTCTTCAAAGCCACCGGTATTATTCGATGTATTCACATAGCTAATACTTCTACTATTCAGCAGTAGTAGAATTAAAATATTTGAAAATAAAATAATTTGCAGTCGCCAATTTGAATTCTTGATGTGATAGCACAATGTTGAAGATCGTGTCTGAACACGCACTGAGTTGATGCAGATTGCCACATTTCAGCACTGGAAACTTCTGTCTTCATTTCTGTATATAAATTGGTTGGCCCTGTGCAGTGAACAATCCTGTCACTTTCATTCCTGAATGTCGACCATACAATTATCAATGATGTGGGTCGACAAAAGAATTTGAAATTTAGATGCCAAATGGTTGAGTCGTTTTAGAACCATTTTAAACCAAGAAGGCAGGGCAGTGACAACACAAATAAAACTACGAAAGGTTAATGTATAAAAAAGATCAATAAAACCAGAGATTATTTATTCACTTACAATTTGTGCAGTTGAAGTCAGTCAGAATCTAAAACAGAGAGAAAATGACTCGTTTTAAAATTAAAGTAAATGCCTCAATCTACTAGCAGAACTGACACAGTGGGACACATTATAACAAGAGACACACTACAACATGGGACACACTAACAAGAGACACGCTATAACAAGGGATACACTATAACAAGAGACAAGCTATAACAAAGGACACACTACAACATGGGACACACAATAACAAGAGACACGCTATAACAAAGGACACACTACAACATGGGACACACAATAACAAGGGACACACTACAACAAGAGACACGCTATAACAAGGGACACGTTATAACAAGAGACACACTACAACATGGGACACACTATAACAAGGGACACGTTATAACAAGAGACACGCTATAACAAGGGACACACTATAACAAAACACACAATAACAAGAGACACACAATAACATTGGACACACTATAACAAGGTACACACTATAACAAGAGACACGCTATAACAAGAGACACACTATAACATGGGACACACAATAACAAGAGACACACTATAACATGGGACACACTATAACAAAACACACAATAACAAGAGACACACTATAACATGGGACACACAATAACAAGAGACACGCTATAACATGGGACACACAATAACAAGAGACACGCTATAACATGGGACACACAATAACAAGAGACACACTATAACATGGGACAGACAATAACAAGAGACACGCTATAACATGGGACACACTATAACAAGAGACACACTATAACAAGGGACACACTATAACAAAACACACAATAACAAGAGACACGCTATAACATGGGACACACTATAACAAGGGACACACAATAACAAGAGACACACTATAACAAGGGACATACTATAACAAAACACACAATAACAAGAGACACACTATAACATGGGACACACAATAACAAGAGACACACTATAACAAGAGACACACTATAACATGGGACACACAATAACAAGAAACACACTATAACAAGAGACACGCTACAAAAAGGCACACACTACAACATGGGACACATAATAACAAGAGACACGCTATAAAGGACACACTACAACATGGGATTGTGTGCGGGTAACTTTAGGATCTGGTTTTAAAGGCCCATTTTTTCATATCTCTATAATTTGGAACACAAGAGAATTTTTTTTAATAATTTCAAAATCATAGGTCACGTGACCTTTGTTTTGGACCAGCAATTTTGGAACATCAAGTTTCAA
The DNA here is from genome assembly GCA_034780595.1 of Parotoplana pacifica. Taxonomy (NCBI): domain Eukaryota; kingdom Metazoa; phylum Platyhelminthes; order Proseriata; family Otoplanidae; genus Parotoplana; species Parotoplana pacifica. The sequence continues at coordinate 8,857 of JAUYWI010093842.1, read as the reverse complement.
AAGACTAAAACTGAATTCTAACGACGCCATGTTGCCTAGGTCTCCTTGAATTTGACGGATATCGCAGGGCCAACACTTAGGCACTTATAGCACTCATGTTTGTATCTTTCAAACAAAAGAGAAGTTTATAAATATCTATTTTATTGCTAAGATGTTTATATTGATTTTTCAATAGTAAAAGTACAAACACTACTGGAAAATCAAAAGCAGTAAATACCTCAGCAACAAAACTAAATATTCAAAAACATATTAACACCAGTGATATAATTCTAGAACATGGTGTTCATAGCAATATCATTTGAACAATTAAGCTTAAATGCAAAAAAATCAATAATTGACCATTCGATTCAAGGAGGTAAAGAATAAAATTTGAATCATTGAATATCAAAAGTTCTTTTCATAGTCCAGTTCTAGTCCATTTAAAATTGATGTTTTGGCCTTTAAGCTGGTTCAAACCGAAGATCATGTGACCCAAGATCTTGAAACTATTAAAATAGGTTTCTCTTAATTTCACAGCATTTCTTCCGGTATTTTCAGAGATATGAAAAAATGGCTTTGGCAGTCCCTTGTGACAGTTTCTTGGATCGCTTCAAGAAGGAGGCATTGAATAGCTGTCCCAAGGTAGCCAGCCAGACCTAGCATAAGGGATTCGATAGCTCCCAATTTGACTTGGTGCACAATATGCAAAACATTCATCAACAAATTTTTTCTAAAAAATTAAATTGACAAGCGGACCAACCGTATGAGTTCTTCTGGACGATTTTCAGATCTTTATATAATACAGAATTGAAAAATGAAATTTCTTTACCTAAATTGTGAGCTGGATGGTTCTGTATGTCCTAGATGGTTGTGTATATCCAAGATGGTTGTGTATGTCCAAGATGGTGGTGTATGTCCTAGATAATGATGTATGTCCAAGATGGTGGTGTATGTCGTAGATGGTTGTGGATTTCCTAGATGGTGGTGTATGTCCTAGATGGTTGTGTTTGTGTATGTCTAAAATGATGGTGTATGTCCAAGATGGTTGTGTATGTCCAAGATGGTTGTGTATGTCCAAGATGGTTGTGGATTTCCTAGATGGTGGTGTTTGTGTATGTCCAAGATGGTGGTGTATGTCCTAGATGTTTTTAATTATTACTCTGAACCCATTTTTAAATCTCTAAAACTACTAAACCAATTAATTGGAACTTAAAAGAGATACATATTTTTAAAATTTTAAATAATAGTCCAACCTTTAGGGCGCGCAATATTAAATGGCCAGTCTAAGTGATTTACAATTTTTGTTTGTGGCAAGAATTTTCTTTTTAAATCATTTTAGATTTTAAAAAAATCGGCCCTCTTTAAATTAGGTCAACCTGACTCTGGTTCAAATTTTGCCATTTTGCAGAAAATTTACCAACTGATAGATACTTCACCCTTACCTGTGCCATTTAAAATGTAAAAAAATATAACTTTAAAACAGAAAGTTATCATATTTCTATTAATCACATTATGTAAATATGAATATACACAAGCTCATGAAATTAGCTGGACAGATTTATTAAAAAAAAGATTTACAGAATACAGAAACTTACCATCATCAGCCTCAAACTTTACACTCTTCGCAGCTAGAAAGCAAACATACAAAGATTATCGAGTACTTGTTTGTATGTACAGAGAAATACACAAATTTATGTCCAATTAAAACATTTAAATTAGGCAAAACGAATCTTACATCTGTCGATCTTTCGTTTCTTTCTTTTCGGAACTAAAACAAAAAGTACAAAAATGTCATTGGGTAGTGCAATCATCAGCCATGCATAATCACAGCCTGAGCAATAAAAAAGTTTCGTATATTTCATTTCAAAGCATAAAAGTAAAGAAAATCAATAAATTTGCATAAACAGAAAAAAAGTAGAAGATATTGACAAGAAATATAATAGTGGAAGCCTGTTTTTTTATTGAAAGACACTCACACTGTCAATGCAGGTCCTGGCCAATTTATGTATTAAGAGTTATACAAAAAATTAACAAAATAATAAAGTTAGCATTTAAAATGTAAAGATTTTAATTTTTAATTTTAAAACAGAAAGTTATCATATTTCTAATAATCAAATTATGTAAGTATTGTGCTCAAGAATTACTTAAAGCTGAATCTAAACAAACTCATGAAATTAACTGGATAGATGTATAAAAAATAAGATTTATAGAATATCGAAACTTACCATCATCATCCTTAAACTTTAGACTCTTTGGAGCTAGAAAGCAAACATACAAAGATTATCGAGTACTTGTTGTACCCAGAAATCACAAATTTATGTCCAATTAAAACATTTTAAATTAGGCAAAACCAATCTTACCACTGTTGATATTAATTCTCATTCTCTTCGGAACTGAAACAAAAAGTGCAAAAATGTCAAAGGGCAGTGCAATCAGAACGACCAAACCTTCCTCTGACCATTATGCCACAACCAGGAGACTTTGGTATGCGCCACGCCGACTTTATCAAGTCGAGAATGAATATGATTTCTTTACAGACAACTACATGGTCCTCGACTTATCAAGTCACGTGCCTTTTCTGTTGAACCAAAGCCCAAATTTTTATTCGCAAACTGAAACCTTTGATTAACCTCCATTTTATGTGGTATTATGGCAGTTTCTCTCTGGTTTTTATTGTCTTCCTAGTTCGCAGTGAACTTCGATATTTTAATTTCTTTACTATTTGGTTTTTATTAAATTTCATTTTCAAATTCCAAATAATCAAGAAAAGTCATTTGATTTGATTTAATAAGAATTAAAAACAGAGTAAACATAAATAAATTGTAATAGAACTACTTTCTAAAATAATACAACATTAAGATTATTAGAGTATAGAGGTGAGGTTAGCACTAAATCGACGGAGTGGTATTGATTATAAATGAAAATGAAGTCAGCTTAAACCCCAGATTACAACAGAACAAGCAATGTCTATAAAAATTGTTATTTAGAAACTTGACGAATCAACAAGTGCTTTTAAAAGGAACTATTGGGTATCAAAATCCACCTTGAGCTGCAAACGTCATTTGCTGTAGAGCTAAAAAGGAGGTAACTGTATTCTAAGCGAGATTTTGTCGAGGCTACGAGCCAATGAGTGATTCCAAGTTTGGTGTTTCGCTCGAGTTAAGTGTTACCCAGGTGTTACCTGAAGAAAGGGTTGAGTTAGCTGTGTTCACTAAAAAAAGTGACATTGTAATGAGTGTAAAATACAAAATGAGATTCCAATGGAAAATCGATAAAGCCATTAGTGCTTTTGAAGTATTAATAGAACGAAGTGATGAATTTAAGGCGGCCAAGAAGAATAACAAGGTCGATCAGTTTTTCAATTCGGTCTGTGCTCAAGTTGGATTAGAAGAGAATAGTGTGCAGAAACTAAAAGATTTGCTTAAAAATGTTGGAAAAGAATTCAGAGCAATTGAACACAAACGATCTATTTCTGGCTGTAAAACAGAGATTCCTTCTGTTCGCGGTTCGGAGAGGTTATTTAATGTGTATCAAGAATTTTATTCTCTTGCATATGGTGATGGACGGACACTGTGTTCTTCTCAGATAGTCAGTGAAACCGGAGTATCGACGTCTGTATCTACCTCGGCCCCAACTGCTACAGCAAACTTTTCAAAGAGGAGAAAAGGTAAGTTGCGCAGCAATGTTTCGTAAAACATTTCGTTTTTGCAAATTGAAATATTTTTTTTTAAATGTACAAGGTCAATAGATAACAGAACATTCATGATGCATTATAGTTACTCTTCTAGCAGGTAATCACCGTCATTATCAATGATTGCTGGGAAGTCTACCATCATTTTTCCGATGGCCTTTCCAATGCGTCGAGGTGACAACTGCGATAATTGCTCGTCGAGAAATTGAGAGATTTCTGTTATGGAAATCAAATTCTGCGATTTGCCTCAAGCCTGGGGAACACGCATAAGTTGGTTTCCGGTGAATACGGAGGCTGAATCAGTTGGAGGTAGTAAGCTGCGGTGTTCCGTGACCCATGTGGTCTGGCGTTATCGTGCTGCGTTTTTATCTTTTCCTTGGTAAAATGCTGGAACATCTCTCCCAAGAAATTGATGTAGACGTCACTGTTGACTGTTTCTCAGCGGTTTAAAACTTTATGATGATGATAACCACGACTAGTTACGGCCACTAAAGCCAAAAACGTTTTTGCATAAAAGATCTGACTGTTGTTGGACGTCCTCCATCATACAGACCATTCCACGAACCAATAGTATTCTGCGGCTTTTTACACCAACAGTAGAACCATATTTCGTCCAAAATAACAATATTTTTCTTTGTCAAATGGAATGCTAAAGATTCCAATTAGGCACGACAACATTCTACCCGTTCGTTGTTGTTTGTTATAATCAGTTGACACTGGTGGGACCAACCTGGTCTGCAACCAAACCTTTTCTAAATCATGCTTTCTGACAAATTCAGCTGTTCTGACAAATCGTTCAGGGATAGATTATTGTCTTCAGTTATCGCGTCGGTGTCTTTTCTTATGGATACAACTGTATGACGTGCAGAAAATGAGTTTTATGCTCAACCGTGAACAACATCGATATTGCTAATTGATACACAAATTAAATTTATTCCTCTTCTTTCCACACACTGCAGACATAGACACCTTAAATTGTATAAAAATCGATTTCTTTGGAAATTTAGCATGTGTTACGCTTCCTAATAATGCATAGATATATCGGCATTGAAAATCGAAAATTTTACGAAACGACCGATGATAAACTTATGAAACGATTCAGTGGACCATTTGCCTTTCAAGGTGTATTTATCAAATTTTCACCAGGGGTCCAGGAATAATTCGTTGGGAGTCTCGAAAAGTGAGAGTGGGTGCTCAAAAGTTTAGCTTCTCAAGACGCTAATTCAGACAGCACAGGTTCTTTTCCTTAACCCTCCACTTAACAAAATAAAGTTTAAATTTGTCTAGCAACAATGATTCTATAAAAAATGTTTTAGCATCTTTTGTACCCAATTTCTTACCTAAAAAACTAGTTCTATTAAATGCGAATCGTTCAGTTGTGTAACCTTTTAGTTTATTTAGAATTGTATAACTGTGGTTCCACATACCAACTTTGAATTCAATCAGACTTCAATTCTTTGACCCGATGATGCCACCATATTGATTTTTTTGTCAATGAATCTTTCCAAGTGATCTTTGTATCAAATTACAGCCCAGTCCATAAACGGGAAATGTGAAACCTTGGGGGGAGGTATTTTAATTTTCAGATTTATCTTGTATAATCCATTAGGCCATTAACTTAAATATCTCAACAATTGTTTATTTAACAAAAATGGGCAGGGTGTAATGCATTTAGAGAGATCTGCACCTTTAAATTGACATCTAAAATTAGTCCATCTAATAATTATCGATTTTTTGCTTCTTCAGTTATCGAAACTACCTCCAGTGCAGAAAAGTCCAAAAGAAATTACGCAGAGGAATCACTCCAATTACAGAAAGAACACAATGAGATTTTGAAGCAGTTAGTTGCAGTCAACAGCGTCATTGCACATCGAATGTTCCAATTTAATCAATCATACAATGCTGTTAATAATATTACTTTTGAGGATCACAATAACATTTAAAACTGTACGAATTTCTTCCAAATAATGTGATGATACTAAAAGTCAAGTGTATCTCTTTTAAATAAGAGACTATTTTGTGAAATTAGATATTCTACTTTATTTTATCTTTACTTTGTTCATTAAACCCAAGCGCCATGTTCTCTTCTCCATAATTGTTGCACTTGCCAATCTTTTACCGCAATATCCCGACCAATATCAGCGTTCACTCTTGCAATTCTATTTCCTCTCCCAGCAAGAGCATTATTATGCAACAAACCACAGTTGATATTTTTAGCAAAACAAAATCAATAGCTCAACACCAACCAACTTGAAATCGAGCTGCATTATCCCCCATTTTGCTTAGCGCCATGTTTTCATTGTGATACATTTCTTGTATCGGATGTCCAAAGTGTTTCAGTTTTCGTCTTTGATTTGTCGCACAGAGGAATAATAAATAATGTTTCCAAAACTAATTTGAGTAAAGTGCCATACATGAAGCAGGATTATAGAACTCATCGATTTCTGTTCAGGTTGAAGCAACTCGGGTGCAATACCAGAATTACTCAGCTGTTTATTTCAACTCCAAATAACAAGTTCAAGTTTCGTGTTCAAATGTCATACACTTGAAGTAACACTTACTGGAGTGTAACACCCAACTACCTGGAATCACCCATGCATTAATAACCTGGAATTATTCGACTATCGATCGCCATAATCGATTCTTGGTAGCTAGATAGATGGCATTTCATTTAGCTTTTATAATTACAGATAGACATTGAATGTTTTGTTGTAAACTGGCAAAATGATTTGAATAAAATGGCTGCACATTGCAGTAACAAACAACAAAGTTCATTGGCATAAAAGAAACAAAATTGACTAGAAACAAACTACTTAGCAGTACTATTAATAAAATTACGGAAATCCTAATTCCTCACAAAAAATCTAAATATAAAAATTTTACAGAAAACAGCCAGTAGCTGAACTTAAAATGAATAATTTGATGTACATAAAAGAAATACTTCAAAGATGTGAATTTTCTACAAATAAAAGTAGCAATAAATTTAATTTTTCATTGATATAATCAGTAGACACAGAAAAATTACATTTCCGCAAGCGTTAACTGCTTACCATTAACATCAAGCGTCGTTCTCTTTGGGGCTAAAAACAACAAATAGAAAATGCCATGGTTGGATGAATTCATACAATGGTGACACCAAATTTATCCGATTCCCCTCCCATGACTCGATACATTATTATATATTGATTGAATGGAATACTGAAAATACTTACCACCGGTAGGGCCAGAGATGTCTCCCTTGTGTGCTGAAAAATCAAATATGCAATATTGGTCAACTACATTCAGACACACATTGAAATCTACTTCATGAATTAAATGCACATTGGTTGCATAATATTAACAGACAGGTAAATACTCGCAAGTAGCTAAACAAACAATAATGACCTGGTATCTGGCATCGAATATTTCGACCTCCAACCTTTGTGGTTGGGCAAAGTTGTAATGCTTCATCACGATCTTTTTCATTTGAGAAAAAGTATATTGCTTTCCTAAAATAAACCCAAAAAACACACTTTTCATGTGAAGCAATCTTATCCAAAATGAGTCATCAATAATTTATAAATGCCACATTCATCTTCTCAGGATTCCCAGTAGTGGTGCTATCATTGCTTTGTGGATCAACAAAAGTAAAAAATACAATTTGAAAGAAAGTATGCTACAGAAAACAGACAATCTGTGCTTCTATTTTTTAAATTAGTAAAGAAAATCGTTTACGTTAACTATGCGTTAACCTATGCAGTGTAAGGGTTTAGATGGACTCAAGGAAATGCTAAGGGATTCTTCGGTTTTAAATAAAGGAATAATTTTTTTCTTATGCTTACCATGAAAAGTGACATTCTACAGTGTGGAAAAGTAGTACTTTTCCACACTGTAGAACTTTTCCAGTACTGTAGAGCTATCTCTTATAGTGGAGTAATATAAAGTATACTTTTCCAGTACTGTGAAAATGGCCATAGATTGATTTGTCTTATTAAAGTAATATTGGAAATAACGACTTGATGCGAACCACAGATTTGGTTTTTCAATATTTTGTTTCTAAACACAATGCAAAAAAAGTTGGGCCATAGATTAATTTTAGTCATGAAATTACCCATAGATTTAGCATAAGAAAAAATTACGTTCCTTCATTGGAAAAGTACCATTTCCATACTCGGATATCTATTGTTACCTCGATCGCTTCGCTCTCTCGGTAGCAATAGAAATCCTCGTATAGAAAAGTACTACTTTTCCAATTTCAGGAAAAAAATTACTGTCTATTGCCCAACAATTTCAAATATTTTTGGACAACATAAGTATAATCCGGGAGCCCCAAAAAGGTTTAATTAATAGCAGTTTCGCTGCTCAACGATTTGACAATTTATTTATACCGGTTAGAACAGACAGCTTCGTATTAAGTTGTATAGGTCTTGCTACAGACCACCCAATGGCCCTCTTAATGTTAAATCCTATCTCTTAAAAAAATCGCTTTTCACCTTTATCCAATTGGCCAAAAAATCAGGGTACTGACAGCTGATTGACGTTGCAAGTAAGTAGAAAAATGGCATGATCCTACGTTCACTGGATATGCCTTTTTGTAAAAAAATATTCTGGCGAACGATCACAACTATTTCTAGTCCTTGCTGTGACCCCAAGAAGGAAGTGTGTGCATTTCGCAAGCTACGCGATGTAGCCAGTACCCAACAGTCACCACGTGGGTGCAACACAATGACCGAACACTGCATTGTTTAAAATATATTCCAGGTGTTTGAAGATACTGATTTTAAGACCAGGGTGCGACTGAGCCAAAAATCGATAATTTTTAGTTGAGTTAATTTTTTGACATTTGGACAATTACACAGTACCATATTGCTAACAACTGTGAAAAATTCATTCAAAATATTGCTCCAAAAAGTTAAGATTTATTGTGTCAAAATTGTCCATATATTGTACATATACACACCTGGACAAAATTAACCATATACCCATATTTTTCAATCAATTATTAACATAGTGGAAATTAAAAGAAATTGTAAACAATAGGAGTATAATGAATAAATACATATAATTGACAAATATAAAGGCTGCTATTACTTACAAGTTATAAATTGTGAAATTATGGTATTAAGTCTTGCATGTACAGGGTGTCCCATAAGTCACTACCACATAGGAATTGGAATTTATTTTTAAAACTATGATAAATATCATATA
>JAUYWI010093831.1:0-12048 GCA_034780595.1 Parotoplana pacifica | reverse complement strand
TTGTTTCAAAATATACACGAATATACACGAATATTTTTATCCAAAAAACGTGGACACCCTGATCCTTCTTTTTATGCACAAGTTACCCAGCAGTGGTCCTTGCGTTGTGGGAAATAAAAAAAACCTTGAGTGCTACGTCACCTACACTTACTCTTGTCACGTGACCGAAGTATTGGAGTTTGGCTTTTACAATTCGAGCCATCAGTTGCCTCCATTTCCGCTAGCACATAGTCATTGGTACGCTGCACACACATATAAGGCTATTTATTGCCTATTGCACATGATTAGGTTGCATACATACTCACTCATATCTTACACTGATGATTGCAGGATGTATCAGCACTTAGGTATTAAGTGAATATTATTGTTAGTAGCCACCATATTAAATGCATATTCAGAACCATATTAAATTCTTTTTTTTAATGAATGGTTCAGAAATCTTGTTACGGTTTTATATTTCCAGACCTGTATCAGGAAGTATGACATTTTCTCTTTTTCTTTAGGGCTCTACTTCACCAGTCATGACGATTTTAACAGTCGGATGCTCCCCGCCACAGATTGTTACTGGTGGCGGAATGAACATGGAGGCTGCGCATGATAATGCCTCCGAGAATATCTTACGTAATATGGCTTCAACTAGATAGTATCTGTCCACAAGTAAGTGATTATGATATGTGATTATAGTATGTTCATGCAGTACTGGACAATAAAATGAAACAATACATTAATTAATTATCATAAACTGTATTAATTACAGTCAAAAACTTCAGTTTAAGACAACCCGCTACATAGGTAATCTAATTTTAGTATAGTATTGATTAACGAGGGTGAGTAATCTACCTGGGGTATACCCCATGATTTTCACTTCACACGATAGTGTAATCTGCCTTCTCCCCTATTCAGATATTTCACTTTACTTAGGGTGTTTCCAGAATCTGATATCCTTTCCCTCCGGTACACACCTCCACTCATCGCATGCATACCTAGATACGACTTTCTCCCATTTCTCGAGAAAGGGGGGATTACAATACTCTTCAGGTGACCCTAGACCTAGACAAAATGAAAATACTTTTCATGGCTGAATATTTTAGCAGGACACCCCCTGGGACAGTCCGCGTTTAGAAGCCAGTTTTAGCTGTCCCGGTATTTTAAAATTATGAATTAAAAAAACATAAATTTTCTATCATATCATTCTGAGAAATTCCGCTCTTGGTGCAATTTCATTTCTATATAACCACCTTTTCTGTAGACACACAATAAAAAATTATTATTTGGACAATGCACGTATACCATAAATTTTGAGTTGTCCCGGTTTGAAATCCTTGGTAGGGCTGTTTTAGAGAAAGAATCACCGCCAACAAATTTTGTGTGTTAAACAAAAAGTAATATGTGGCTCAATTAAATGACGTCATTTAGTTTGATAAAGAATAAATTTGAAGGCATTCTTTGAATAAGCTGTTTAAATAATTTAATAGCAAGTGAATTTTCACTTTTCCATATTTTTAAATCAATTTAACCTCAGAAAAGTTTTTTTGTCATTTGGATTTAAATATAATAGGAGAATCAATGAATATTAATTGAATTTTTGTAAACGTTTTATTATGTTTTAGAATTCCATTTGATGTACAATTTCCATATTGCCAATATCAATTAGTGTTAATTAAACGTTCAAATACTTTTAATTTAAATAAATGTATCTTAACCGAATTTGCATTGACAAGACGGTGTTCATTTCAATTATTCAATAGAAGCCTATCATATATGAATGACATGTATTTTTTCAAAATTTATATTCATAATTTTTTTGCTCTTTGTTTTCTTGTGATTGAGATCAAACTAAGGATTTCAATAAATTAAACACCCAGTATATTTTCTAGAAAAAATATGTTTTTTATGTTGATATGAATGATCAAACTACCAATTTACACGTCAACATGTGTTTTAAAAATCAATCAATAACTGAAAAGGAACTAGGAATCTTTTTACAAGAAGAGTGGCGAATTTGGGAAAATTATGGAAGTGACTGCAATGGTAAATTGAACCGCCTTTCGTGTCAGCCACCATAGCCTTATGGCCCGACATCGATTCTACCAAGTATGTGACGTCATTATGTTGTGCTGCTGTCCATAGGTCATTCATACAATACATATTGTGAACTTCCAGACCATCAAGAGAACGTTGTTGAAAGTATCCCAGAGGTTCGCAATGGGATATAAATTTGATGATCGTGGAGACCATGGCGGAAGTTTCCGGTTGAACATTATGATTCTGGATCTGTTAATGACCTTTAATATCAGCCGGGCGCGCTGTACCATTTTTTCATTCAATAGCTTATCACCGGCAGCAGAGGTGACAGGTGGATCTTCATGTTGTATCTTTTTTTACCTCTGTGAAACTAAAACTTCATATTATAGCATAATAGCAATCAAGGAGCCTCTTCTCACACCTAGGCATTATCAATTACGCCTTTAGTTTGCCACACAGCACCAAAATTGTAGTGTCGATCAGTGGAGACAATGTGTGTTCCTGGATGAGTTTCCATACCACGATAAAATTCACTGAAATGAACATTATCACTCTTGCTATTGCCCTCTCAGTCACCAGACTATACTTCCAACAAAATCTTGATACTTTGGTAGTTCACAATAAATGAGTTGACTGAATTGTGGACAGCAACATAATGTAATGACGAGATATTCTTCAGGACATCATCACACACTTGCTTTGTAGAATCAATGTTGCGCCTTAAATTATGGCTATGGTGGCTGATACTAGTGGCTGTTTAATTCATTATTACAGTCACTTCCTATATTTCCCCAAATTTGCCGTTTTTCCTAGTGTTCACGATCATTGTTCTTTTTAGGACCACCAGTTATTGATTGACTTTAAAACGCATGTTGCCATGTGTAAATTAGTAGTTTAATCATTCATACAAACAAAAGGCACATTTTATTCACTTTAAATTGTAATAAACTATTAAAAAATATGTTTTCAAGGGTGCGGCGTTGGAAGTGTCCGGGACTGTATTAGCCTTCAATCCTTTTAAATAGGATAGTTTGGGCTGAAATTGGAACACAGAAAAAATGGTGTTAGAAAATTGACAATCATGCAAATAGAAATCTTTGTTGTCATTGACGAATGTTACTTTTGAACGACGCTATTCTGAAAAATTGGAAATCTAAATTAACCTGAACCTTGATGTAATATATTTTTTTAAAAGATAAATTGTTTGAATGGCTTCTACCCAATTAATTTCTTTGTTACGCACTATAGTATATTAGTTGATCAAATCTTACACAGAGGTTGATTTTTTAATGTCCTTCAAACCGGGTTGTGTATACGGGTAGTTGTTCTGGCTAAGGCTAATTGATCAGCTCAGTTGGTGCCTACTTGAGCGGCAGCACTCAATCTTTGGGGAAATTGTTGGCAGGCTTTGATAATTCAATTATTGAATATATTATGTCCGGGTAGACAATCCAGGTCAATATTGTAGTTAGTGGCAACATTTTATGCGTTCTAAGCTATGTAGTTGATCTTATTTCAAGTTGTCAAGTCAAGGATGGGTGGATCAATTTTGACATGAATCAAGGTTGATTGGCATATTGTAAACAGTAAAATCAATGTAACCGATAATAATCAGTTTACCTAGGTAAGGGCACTTTATATTATTGAATCTCGAGAACTAACTGTTCGCTAGTGTAAATTTTCTGTTGATATTCTGATTCACATCTCTCTTTAATTGGCTGTCGGCTCAACCCTTGACCGTTTCTGGATTTCAAAACTGAATGAATAGTAAACATAATGACAAACACATGATTGGATGTGTACCGATGTGTGTTTATTGATTCTATGCATAGATTTTTTATTTGCATATTTATAAAATTTATAGAAATATGCAGAGGAGAGGGCAGAAGTAACCGCCGAATATATTAAATCAAATGTTAAGTTTTACATTACTTATAATAATACAAAATCAAACCAATATTAATCCATAGACGTCTATATCTATAGACATAATTTAAGATTGATTTCAACAGATATTTATGTACATTTTTTACCAACAATGGAATACTTTACCTTTTTGATTTAATAGATTCGACGGCTACTTCTGCCTCCCCCCACCCACACCTGTATATTATTCGGTTTGTGTTATTTGACTGGTTTTCATTTCTTTGATAAATTATTTCATTGTCCAATTGGCCTGCTTCAGCCAGCATAATCACAGCCTGAGCAATATAAAAAATGTCGTATATTTTATATCAAAACATAAAAAATAAGAAAAATGCTATAGTAGCATAGGAAGAGAGAAAATAGAGGATAATCAGAAAAAAATGTACTGGAAAGCCTGTTTTTTATTAAGGGCACACATACTGACATACTGTCTCAGCAGGTCCTGGTCAATTTAATGTGATAAGAGTAAGAATTTTTTTTTTAAAACAGGTACACTTTGATACAAATATAAGTACTGAAAAATAGTTTCCTATTATGTTGTAATAGCAACGGTTCGGAATGTTTTCTATGAGTATGCTAAATTTCCAATAAGCTGTTTTAGAGATAAATGTGGTCTTTGTTGGGTGCAATAAGAAAAAAGAAATTGAACAGTTATTACTAATATTCAATAAAAATGTTACTACACTTGATAAAATATTAAATATGTCAAATGATCTAATTTTATTCAGTTAAAATAAAACTACCTAGTAAATAGATAGAACATTTTGACTGAATAAGGAGCTTTGGAATTATGTCAGCTATCGGAAATGTTACTTTATAGATAAAAATAAAAACACAAATTCAGATTGTTACTTCGATTTTCCTTCATTTTTCGGAAATTTAATTCCTTTGTTTTAATTGACTTTCTCCGCCTACCTCGCTTATCAGCTCTTCCTGTCGTTTTGCTTCAAGTTGAATAAGTTGAATTATTCCATGTATGTTCTGCTTTCCAGTTTAGCTGAAGTAAAATATAACCCACATGTTATGTTCTCTTACCTAATAGAATTGGTGTGATTAATTAAGGATTTTGTTTAGTTCGATTGTTTCTTGTGGGTTACTTAGTATGCATTGCTATTACTTTAATTAATAGAAATAAATAGATTTGAAACACATTCAAGAATCTATATTTATTAATAAACAGTCTTGTTTTCAAAATGTATGTACTCAGAATAATCAATGATGTTTTCCCCTGGAATTAGTTATTTACATTCTCACCATCTTTCATTTAGTGGTTGATGGAACTATACTTTACCAACTTTTGTGTTGAGTGGTTTAGATGACAAAATTCAACATGTTGTTGCCCCTAGAACATATTAACGTCATAAGTATATTCTTCTGTTGATGATATTGTCGCTTTCCATTTAATTGCTTCCGTTAGGTTTATTAATATTAAAAGAGGCAAACACTCCACTTTTTGATTAGTTGGGTTCGTGTTTTAATTACGATATTATACGTATGTACATACATGTGTATAGGTAGGCATGTAGCGAACAACAAAAGATTCTAGAAAGGATTCTTGCAAACATTTATATAACAGTAGAATTTAAAGTACTTATACAACCCCGTGCAGAAGTGTCACTTCTATTTTTAAAGATTAATTTTGTTTCTTTATTAGTAATTAAGAAATGCTATTTTTTATATCCATAACTAAATAAAAATATTTTTATCTTTATTTTTAAACTGACTTCAGCAGTTCAGCTGTTTTAATTGATTTTCTTACTTTGTTAACCCATCGTGAAGCGAGCATTTTTTATTCCTGTTTTGTTTTTAATTTGTACGTACTATGACAAAATTGAATTTACTCATCTAAACGCAAAATCAAGTGGTAAATAAATTGAATAATTACTAATTCGGCTGAATTGAACGTAAACGTATATACATCTTTGAATGCCATTTCGACTGTGTTAAGAAAGTGCCATTTTTGTAACCATTTTAATATTTGACTTCGTATATGGGTGTAAATAGATGCCATTGATGAGTTCCTAAATACTTGTGGATTTTCTAGATAGCAAGTAATTAGATGAGTAGTTGTACACATCCCAGACCTGAGTCCTGACAGGCAACACAAATTAAACTGAGGATCATTTCATAGTTTTGAGCGCCTCATGTCAATTTCTTTGTATACATGCTCAGTCGCTAATGTAATCTGGGTTTATTTAATAAATATAATCATCTACCCAGGTACTTGTAAAATTTGGGTAGCCGAGAAGTTAATCTTCTTTCCATTGGGTACACTATTAAATGTTTTCCCCGTCAATTTGCGATTAACGCAGTATTAGTACATGCATACCGATCGGAGCTTCAGTCGTATATTTTATATTCGGATGCACAGATACGATAGATATAGGCCAAGATAAAAAGAATTTACCATCTTAATCATTTGTTTACTTTTACAAATTTATTTTGAATCAAATCATTCATTGTGTGTTGTCTACATACACTGACCAAATTTATGTACTAAGCTGCTCCATTTTCCAGTTCAGTTGTTAACTCACAGGATTTGGGTCAGTGTTCGATAACCAGTTGAGATTATTTGCCTTGATTGAATTTGTTTTGAGATGTTTGACTTTTTCTATTGCTATTGAGTTCTAGCTATTAAAATGTCGTATAATTGTAGTTCTTAGTATGGGATAAAGACTGTCTCATCTATGAGCCATGATCTTTGTAGGTTCATAATTGGAAATCTATTCATAGCTATCTTAAAACTAAAACACTTGACTCAAACATCTAGCACGTTTTTGGCTGATGTTTATAATTAAACTATATTTAGATAACGTGTTTTGTTTTTTATTTTCAGCGATCGATATTTTGCGGACGAAGATGGACGTTTTCTTTTAAAAAATAATTTGATTGCAAGTTCCTAATTTCTTTATGTTGTGTTAAAATTAGTTAATTTATCACTCTGTAGTAGTATCAATAAGAAATTTTTCTGGGAGATAAATAATCTTTTTAGGATTCTTTGTTTATTATTTATGTATTTCAAAAAGACAAATTGTTGTCATGACAATACTGCATGATGTTGGATTAGATATCATAAATATTTCAAATGCTCAGTTTCTTACAGTGATAATACATAATTATATTTAAAAGAGATGTATATCTATTAATTTTCAAGACATCTTAAAATAGCCAATCTGAACAAGGGATTCTCTTAAACTGTAGACAAAAAGGGTGTCACTGAAAATGGCTGTATCGACACGAATGCCTACTAGACGGATTTAACGTTTTACACAATGGGAATGTATAAACGTGGGTGCGCATAAGTCTGTTTACACAAATATATGCGCACCCCTTTATTTATATCTATGGATATAAAATTTGTTATATTTCCTTAGATGACAAATCTATTTTGTATTAGGATATTATTGCCGGTGATGAAGTTTTTTTTAATAAACTCTTCTGTTGAACAGCAATTTGTCTTTTGAAGGTGATTTTTTGAAAACATATTACAGAACTGGTGCATTATAAAAGACGAGTGAGATTGTTTATCCCGTTTGCAGTGGATGTTTTTTTATTATTAATTTCTATGTATGAACAAAACTGGATAAACAATTCCATTGTCTTTAGCATGCACCAAGTGGTATTTTTTGGGGGAGCGATGTCGTTGGCTCTACTAAACAGGCCTGGTTTACCTGTCTGAGATAGCTTGCAATCCAGGCGGGAAACTGGACCCGTAATCGTTTTTTTGTTTTTGAACAATGTTATTTTGTTAATTTGGTATCTTTTATAAAAATTAATCCATAATATTTCCCGATGTGAGGGTGGCTATTTCTGGATCTCGATTTGTTTCATAATGCAAAAGCACTAATCAAAATACTTCAAAGTGGTTACATTAAGAAATAATAGAATTGAATGGCACCCTTTTTATTTTCTGCAATTAAAATTGATGTGTCTGGCGGTTCATTCAAAGGTAATAGATTTGTTGGTATTGTTTTTAGTTGTGAAGTGTCATGGACGACATTTAAAAGTAATTATATTTGTACTTAATAATTTCATTATCGAATTTTACAGACTATTGTAAACGAATTTTGATCATGCCTTCATTTCAGCTTTACTTTTGAATCACCGTTTGGTTATATTATTTTTTGTCATTGTGGCTAGATTTTTACGTAATTACAACATAAAAATTATTACGAAGTCAAAGTATAGCTAAAGTTATAACAATCATATTCTTTCATATTTAAAATTAATACATTACGTAAGAATGTTGTTCTTTTTGATTTTATTATTGTATTGTATACGTGTATTAATTTAGTCTTCATCATCTAATAGGTGATCCTTTACATTTCTTATCTTACATGGTTGCTGTAGAAAGCAGTCCACAATGTTTTATGGTGAAGACTGATTTTAATATAATTATTTGTTGGATTGGTGTTTTGCTTTGTTTTGATTGGCTACATTTGTTAGTCAATGAAGCTGATGATCGATGTAATTCATAGATTGAATAATTATGCTGTCTATGGATTTTTTTGGGATTTGTTTGTATCTTTGAATAGCAGCAGATTGTAGTTACGTCATGTATATACATATAACCTCGAGTTTGTTGTTGTTCAGAGTATCTAGTTGGCTGTTTTGTCAGAGGAGTTGCATACTTGTAGTGTACTTACTACCCTATACCTAATTACAAGATCAATGCATTCGTTAAGAGTTGATCTTATTTTTTATTTAACTTGTTCGGGATCTATTATGGAGTGGACATCGTTGTAACCTTTGTTTGATAGTTAAACATTTAAACCAATTTTGGCTTTTTTATTCAAGATCCCTTACTTTGTGTAACAAATATTCAGTTTGGGTCAAGCAATTTAATTTTGATTGATAATAAGAGCAAAGTAGTCGTGTGCTGTATTTGATTAATACCTAAACTTAATGTTTACATGCACTTAGTAGTGATGAAAGATTTGAGAAAGCCATTGCTTGGAATCTTTTTAAATTTTTACATTCTATTCATATACATTCATATTATCTGTAGACTGTATCACAGTTTGCGCCCCTTACTAAAGGCAGCAATGACAGAGTTTGTACGCAGGACTAAGGAACGAAAGGAGAGAAAGGTTTATCAGCATTGGTATACATATAAATTTAATTTGGACTGTAAATCAGTCAGATATATAATATTGACAATAATTGACCATTACAACAATTAAAAATACTGACGTGAAACAACAATAAAAAATAGTCCAGGAAAGAAATGATTTCGGCCAGTTTGAATGATTTGGTTTTGTAGACAATTTTTGTCTTTGTTGCAGTAATGTTGGGTGTTTGAAGGCAATGTTTAGCCCCTGGGTAGGCGAGTTCACGTGTCGTTGATATATTGATCAAGAGTTCATTGATTGTTGTCTATTGTTTCATGTAATTGAGTCATTTTCTAATGGACCAGCATGTTGGTCAATAGAAATTGGGTTTGATTCTATGTATCATTTTGTTTATTGTCTGTTGTCATAGAATTTGTGTACCCAGCTAGCGGTTTTCATTTCAATTATACAAATAAAGTTTTATTAAATTAATTTTTTTTTGAAATTTCGATTAATTGGGTTTCTTTAAAAATTATAATGCATAGTGTCGTATGCAAGGAGATTCATTTACTTTAATTCTTTGAGTGGTATGCCTTGTTGCTGTTTTTACAATAAACTTAAAATGACATTTTTATTATTTTGTAGTGCATTAGTCTTTTACTAAAATAAGAATAATTGTTAAAAGTAAAAACGTCAGAAGCTACTAAGGATTTTTTTTCATAGAAACATCTCAATGACCAATCAATTTGAGAACGTTCCAGAAAAATCCAATTCATTACGAACCAAACTTTTGAATACACCTTTAGCATCAGTTTTGCCATTTTCTGGTCCAAAAAATTTCGAATGAGGATACAGATTTATTTTTTGAATTAACTTATTTTTTAAGACGATCAAACCAGCAAAGATATTGTTATTGAATCTAAGATCCAAACCATGGCACATATCACAATGTACTTGTGGCTAAATTTGCTGCTCTTTGATCCTTCAAAGTTTTTATAATTGGTTATAAATGAGTTCTTCTCAAATCAATAATACAATAAAGTGTTTCTATGACTGAAGTACACATCCATTTTGAGGATCATAGGTCCAAAAAACTATATATTTACATTTTGTTTGCATAATAATGTACCAAATTTCGTGTTGAGGATTTAAAATCTGGGAATGGGAGGTAATTCCCCTGTGGTCAGGAGAGATTAAATAAAAGGGCTACCACAAAATAATGCGTTAGAAGTAGCAGTTTATTATTTGACAACTTAAATCCATTATTTTTTATAAGCGGGATAAGTTTCAAAAATATGAAAATTAATCTGTTATACTCATTTTTTGTATTTTATGTGCAATAACGGGTAGTTGCGTGGTGTCTGAAAACTTTTATGTTAAGATTTCATTTCAGTGCATGTAGATCATGGGTAAATTGAATAGACTATTGACATGTTGCTAATGGAAATCAAATATTGCTGTCGAACAAGGATATCCGATTTGCAGGTGGGTAACTCTTGTTAGGTATTCCTAGTTTTCTCTGTTTTTATAACAATTCAACAGACAAATAAAATCATTTTTATTTTTTCATGTTTTTTTGTTACTTTAATCGATATAAATGAAATTTAACGTTAAAAACCAAACATCTTGTCTTTTTCATTTACTTTTTCAAAAATACTTTTAATTCTGTAATACTATTTTACCCTACAACTGCGCCTATTTGTTTAATGTTCTTGAATTTATTATCATTTAAAAAAACAGGTTGTTTTTTTAAGACAGGATTCAATCAAATGCTCCGAATATTGGGAATAGAAAAAAACAGATAGCAATTCTTTTAAAATAGCGAATTATTATTTTGATCACAATCCTTCATTGTTAATGAGGGGGATATGTGCAAAATTTGAAATATTATTTTTTATAGAATCTATAGTGATATGCACAACATTATCCCGGAAAATTTTGTGGAGAAAATTTTAAACGTTTAAAATCACTTTATGCGAAATTAGATGAACCCCTTTCTAACTTATAGATTCTTTCATTTGAAAATCGTGAATCTATTTTTTTTAGAAACAACAGTGTTAGTTACATACCTGAGCAGGAGGAGGACGTGTGTCCCCCGAAATTCAAAGGGGAGCGGGTCAAATAAGAAAAGGTGAGTGGGGTAGAACGAAAGGAAAAAGAGAGGGGTAGAAAGAAAAAAGGGAGGAGGAGAAGAATTGGTATTTGGTAATAGGAAGGAAGCATTGAAGGCTTGTGAAGTTAATCAATAATCTGTTAATTTATGCAAATAGATACAATGAAGGTGTATGTATGCTACACTATTTAATGAAAATTTATACATGAAAAATATCTAGCATGTGTGTGGTTCTTTCTGAGCAACAATATAGATATTTACCTAAATGGCTACTGTATCTGACCTGCTGTTTTATTTACAAACTAAATGGCTTACAACACGAACGTCCTCTTCCTTTCAACTGCTGACAATGCTCTTCTGCTGGAATTGGACACTTTTACCACCAGAATCAGTGTCCAGACTTCTCCCAGAATTTGGCATGTGGATATGCATTGAAATTCTTTTTTTCAGGATCATTTATTCTTATTCCTAATAGAGCATCAATTGATTGTTGATGACCTTCGATCATACTTAATGTGCTTCAAAACTAAAAATCTCCTTTCAGCATCTGTAGAAGAAATTGGAATGATTAGTATGGTCCATATAATATATGCAATTGTTCTGTCCATGCCAAGGTTTTAGTAACCAAAAACGTTGACCTTTGTGAAAAAGCTCTTTGGTACAACTGTAAGTCCAATATTCAAATAATTTTTCTTTAACAAAATCAAGTAATTTGGGATGTGAATAAAAGGAAATATTCATTTTTGGTTCAGCATAAACTGTGCATATAATATTGGCTGTTACTCTGTATTTCCCAACTGCAATTTCTTCTTCTTGAACTTCAGTTAATTCATTAATGGTTATTTAAATTCCATATTTGAATTTATTTCTCATCTTACCAATATTAATAATAGTTCAAATAGTTCTATCAGGTTAAGTTATATCAAGGATGTT
>JAUYWI010093820.1:0-12049 GCA_034780595.1 Parotoplana pacifica | reverse complement strand
TTCTATGCTTTGATATGAAATATACGAACATTTTATATTGCTCAGGCTGTGATTATGCCTAGCTGATGAGGCCCAACGAGGCCGAAACAGCTGTCCTGGGCTATCAATTGCGAGTAGTATGAATAAGTAGTATATTTTTATCAAAGTATTCCTGTTTTTTATTATTACTCTTAAACACAAAAATTAACAAGGTTGTCCAGGAGGGGCGTAAAATTACCACCCCCCTAAAAAGTCATACTCTCTGTAGATTAATTGAGCTGACATTTGGTACACAAATACCTAGGATCAAATTAATTAGAGGAGACATTGAAAAATCGATAATGTGTCGAGGTAGGGGGCGATGATGTCATCCAAAAATCTAAGTTTGTCCGATTGACTTCAAATTTGGTGTGGTGTAGGTCCGTTCGCTAGGTACTCAGTAATACAAATCCATAAAAATCGAAAAACCTATTGATTATCGAATTTTTAGTCCAAAAATCACTAAAATGGTCTGAAATGCAAACGAAACACAAAATTTTTATCAAACCTGTGATTTAGAATTATTAAGGCATCGAGAATGATGCAGTAGAAAATTGGATGTTCCGCATGTGTGGTCCCTGGTCTATGAAGGCCACCATACTTGGGCAGATAAAAGTAATCGATTTTTTTACTTTCAAGTTGCACTCAGATCACAAAAATCAATATATTTAAAGAAACGGAATATGTATCAAGTTATGATGTATTTGCAATACATACACGAAATATTAAACAACTCTATTGATATTTAGCTTTAGTATTGATTGTTTTGCGAAAGTACATTTTGACAATTTTGGCCCACGTGACTGTTTAGTACTACCGACACTAATATGCATATTACTTATTTAGCTGTTGTTAGATTGACCGAAATTGGAAAGATTATGCCCTTTGACGTTCTACAGAAATTGAAATCTGAACATGGTGGGTTGCAGACATTGCTAAAGAATCATCACCAAGCATTTCATGGTAAGCAGTTATTTTGTGACATAGAATTACCTGAACTAACATAGGATTAGTGAAAGAACTCTACAAAAGCGGAGGAAGAAAGGATGCAGGTGGCTGAGATGAAAGTGCTTCGGTGGTCTTTAGAACTGACGAGACTTGACAGTGTGAGAAATGAAAAGGTGAGGATGACCATTGGAGAATTGAAAGGAAAATTGAGGGAGGTGAGGCTCCGGTGGTTAGGACATGTGGTGAGCAGAGAGGTGGACTTTGTGGGCAGAGAGTCAGATAGATGGAGGTGGGGAAGAGGAGGCGTGGAAGACCCAAAAAGAAATGGGAAGACTGCATCCGTGATGATATGGAGCAGGTGGGAGTCCGAGAGGAGGGTGCAATGGATCGCAGAAGTGGCGGAAAACGATCCGCACCGGTGACCCCACCTAACTGTGGGAAAAGCCAGAAGAAGAAGATTATCTTATAAACACACACACATTCACAATGAGATAAGATAATAAATGCACGACTTTTGCCAGAAACGGTGTCTCTTTTCATTCTCCAAATCCGCCTCTTTCTTTGTTCCTTTTCCTTTATTCCAGCCAAATGTGTATAAGTCAGGGATAATTGTGTGACTCAGGTGCAAAGGACCCTGAAGGGCCAATACGTGATCTCGGGTGGGCAGGGAAAATTGTTTAGTTTTAAAGTTGCGTAACTGAATTCTTACAAAATCAAAATTTCAGATCATCGATTATTATAGGTGATTTTTGAGAGTTAATTAGTTAATGTGCTAACACTAAAGGACTATGAATTTATTTATCAGCAAAGGGTATTTCCCATAGTTGTCTCGCTATTTTTGACAGAGGGGTACGTTCCAACGAAATAGGCTTTGATTACTTTATTGTACTTTAACGCATTTTGTTTATTTATTTTTTGTATAGTTTATGGCGGAAGTGTAAGACTACGACTAGATGTCGAACGTACTTCTTCCAATCAAGATAATTCACACCAGACTGCTCCTTGTGCTAAGAAACGAAAACGATCGCAAACTCAGTCGGATATATCGATGAAGCTAAAGACAAAACCATGTTGGATGCTAACTAATCACCCGGATGGATGCCCTTATTCTAATACAAAATGTAATTTCTTACACACTTCTATTGTGCAATAACAACTTGGTTGTAGTACAAATATGCATATGATACAATTCCGGTCAATGATTTAGCAAAAATATGTATTATACGCAGCAATTTATGGGCGAAAGTGCGAAACCAAATATGTTTTTCCATTGTGAAAGATAATAATAGTTAGGAGTAGTAGCTTTTTAATCAAAATAGAAATTACAAAGGAAAACCGAAGATCGTCAATCAAACAAATCGGAAATAAATTAGATATTAAGATAAATAAAGTAATGGTTTTATCGTGTAATTTTGGTTTTGCTTCTTTTATTTGTTTGACTGGCGAGTATAAATAGATCTTTTTTATGGACTTTGGCGTTCGCTCAGCAGCGTCCGATGGTCAAGAAGTCGTTAAGCCTATAATTCGTGTCTTCAAAAATCTTCTTCTCATTTAGATCAGTGAGATTTCTCTATCTGTCGCATCCGATGATAATATGCGAGATGGAGTCTGGGTCTACCTGGTCTTGTGGAGGTGACATCCTTCGTGATGGGGTACTCTCCAGTTCCAGGTTGATGGACGGTCGTCACACTGTCTATTCTAGAAAGATCTGGAAATTGATGAGCTGCGAGAAAGTCAGTGGCTTTTAAGTACCAGTGGTCTTTGTCTTTCTGATGGAATGTCTGCAAGCCATCCCACAGCTGACTCTGTCGATACGGCCACTTGCTTTGCTCCATGTCGCTGCCCCTTTTCGCCGCCTTGTAAGCTTCCTTGTTGCCCATTAGGTTGCATTCGATTACCCACCCTTGTTGTTTTAGGTTTTTGGGTTCGTTTTAAGATATTCTTCCGTGTGGACGGTATCATTCTTAGGTGTGCATGTTGGGAATGCAGGTTGTTTCCAGGATAGGATTTCATTTCTGAAGGGTCTTCTCTATCTCTCTGACATTTTTGTCATATATCGAAGCCATTCTCATCAATTATACACTACAATAATTGTTTTTCTTTTTATAATTTCTATATTTCTTCCATATTTGAAGGTGCCTGGAATAACAACAAAAAACAAAAACTAAAAAAGAATTCCATTGCAAAGCTTTAAACAATGAATTATATAATTTAAAACATTTCTGACAGATCCTGTTATCATCAGTAACTGTTGTCTATTTGACAGAAAAAACAAGCACAAGTGTAAACCCAGTTTTTTTTTATTCATTGACCATTCTAATGAATACTATTTGGCTATCGGCGTACTTTTTTATCAGTAATAAAAAACTGTAACACTAAGAAAACTGAAATTAGGACCCACATCTTACACAATTCAGCGAAAACCAGAAACATGATTTTCTTCGGTTTTTTTTTCTATAACCCCCCTAAAAAATACACTTTCCAATTATTGCATGGGATTTGCACTGTGGCTACCCCACCAAATTCGATTACGGAATAATAGAAATGGTGGTGCAAGTGAACAGTCTTTACCATAGAGTAACAATACATAGAGTACCCACTCCGTGTTTATTTTAAAAAAATGCGTATAGTGTCGCATAAAAGTAGTATGTAATTTTAATTACAAAAATTCAAAAAGTTATGTAAATTTGTTTCTTGTGTTACCATTTTATAAAGTAAATTGTACTATTTATTTTTTAGAAGCTACAAATTCAAATAATAATTTTTGTAGATAGATTTTGAAATTGATATCTGTTTATAAACTTCTGCTTTCATTTGATTCTAATTGTATAAATTATAGATTGTGTTTTGTTATTTATTTTGTGCATTTAGTAGCCATAATTCTTTATCAAATTTGTTTTCAGTTTTATAGTAATTATGTTTTTACTGAAAAAATAATCGTGTTCTTTTGCATCAAATTTTATACAGTTTTATATGAAATATTTATTTTTCAAATGTTTAAAATTCAAATAGTTATGTATATTCTAAAAATACTTTTAATTTTTGCATACTACTTTTTCTTAGGTGTCGCATAAAAGTACTACCTAACCCGAAATATATCAAGTCAAAATTTTAGCAAGAAAATAATTTTGGATTTGAATTCTGCATATCCATATTAGTCAGAAGTTGTAAAATCACAGGTGCATACATTCAAAATGTTTGAGTGGATACTCTATGTCGGTATATTTACTCTATGGTCTTTAGGAAGTTGAAAGTTCGATTTTTTAAATATTTTCTTATTGAAACGGCTGTATGGGATACTTTTCATGCGCCTAATTAGAACATCACTTTTTGCTATCCAGTGATATGCACCAAAATTAGGTTGCTTCGAATTTATTTGGATAAGCCACAGCATTTGAAGAGTCGGATTTAGACATGGGTGACTATGGTCGTGCTAAAATCTATCAAACAAAACACAATTTGGTGCTTGAAAACAGCCTCTCCATAGGATCCGCTCACAAAGTCACCATTTGTTTATATACGATATATTTTCAACCTAAACCGTTTATTGCTTCCCATTTCACAGAAGTGACTGTGTGTCGCAACCCCAATTAGTATTATACATACAATTTGAAAAGTGGTGCTAAGAACATAGAATTATAAAAATTGGTGTAAGAGAACAGACTGTTTTGGTAAAACCTAGTTGGACAATTAGCTACAACTTTAGAAATAATTTTTTAGCCTACATAATGCGAGGGGGTGTGGGGCGTAAGTATGCCATTATCCAATTCAGACATCGGTGTTAGGGTCATTAAGCTTTCTATTCATTGGTACATAATCCGTTTGCATCGAAGTTGTTTAGATAGCCCACCTTCTGAAAAAAAGATTTGAACAGGGCAAGGGTGAATAAAACCAAATCTTCTAGAGGTTTTGGGGTCGTAAACTGCCAATATCTAATTTGGACAGAGGTACATATGTACTAGGGATATCAAGCAACACACATGGCATGTGCAAATACCCAGTCAATGAATCGGCTTTGCATTTTAAAACATCTACCTGTCTTTTTCATTGTTGTTTTTAATTTTTACCATTTCTTTGATTTTCCATAGTAGCTATCTTATGTAGAACCAAAGAAATTTTAAAAAGTAAATAATATGATACACTTCAGTTCTAAAAAACGGTAAAAATCAAGCAAATCAAAACTATACCAGAGGGATACTTTAGATAGCCATTTTAGGGATGGCAGGAACTTCTATCATCACGGCCTCATCAATACAAAAAGCGGTATTGTTACTGACAGCAGAGAGGAAACCAAAAGAAAATGTGGGATGGTACTCTCTTTGAAGCCGTACTGCAGATAAAAGTGGTTCCAGGTCATTCTCTAAGGTTCCCTGTTGGATAGATTTTTATTGTCAGGTTTTTCTCCTATTTAAAATGATATTTCTGTTTCTTTCTTTGTTTTTAGCTTTACTTATTTTAGATATTGTAGATTCCAATACTACGAAATCTTGTTTTATAATATTGTGCTTTAGATCGTTTTTTAGTTTAACTGGTTGTTACTGATAATGCCAGGATCTTCCGTATATATAGGGGGTTGCAAACAAATTTGTTTTTTTATAAAGTCAGTAACATTTATTATCAATACATTCATCGAATTTTAAATCTATGGCCTAGTCTATGACTTGGTTTAAATGCTTTAAAAATTGGAATTTTGAACATAGCTTTTATATCATTAATCGATCAATATTTCAATCATGAACAGTAAAGCAAATCAACTTAATTATTTTGTATCTACATTCACAAGTAACAATTTTTCGGCTACAGAAATGCATTTCTTACTTGTTGAAAGTTGGAGCGAAGAAAATACGTTCAGCCTCCTTAGAATAAAACAGATAAAGAAAGAATTTTCAGAAAAAGTTCCAGTTAATTTTGAAACAATGCAAGGATATGGAAGGAAAAGAGAGTTTGATGAATTTAGAACCCACATTAAAAGATTTGTTGAGGCCAATGGTGATTATGTTTAGAAGCACTATATCGACTATTGTTATTGTTTATACTTTTAGATGCAATGTCCATAAATATATTACTGTTCAAAATACATTATGACTTTATAAACAACGAAATTCTATTTTCGCAACCCTTTATATTTTAATTTATATTTGTTGGTTTAAGTTTTTTCCTTTGTAGCTGACTTTTTAGTTTGTATTCTATTGTGTTTGCGTAAGCAGTACCTCTTATTTTTGTTGAATAAAACCCGCTGGCTTTCTGACATTTTGACTTAATAAAATGGATAACAAAATATATGCAAAAACCTAATTTAATTTGCTAAATTATTGATGAACCTTGGGTATCTTTTTCTCTCAGCTCCGCATCAATCTACCCTTACCAGTTCTAATGTTTTTAAAATAAAATAAAGATATGATTAACTGTAATTTTCTGATTTATTAATTGATTTTATTTTTCCAAAGTGTTATGAAATGAATAGTTTGCTTAGTAAAATATGTTTATTTACTTCATTTTTATCATATGTTATTATTTCTAAAACATTTCTGTAAGTCTCAAAATTTAAAATTGGATATAAAATATAAATCAACAAAGTATCACCAAACATAGATTTAACAAGTATAACGTCATAGATAAAAGGATTACTCATTTCATTAACTACAGACAGTAGATTTCACAATTATGTCATATGTTGAATTTTCATAGCATAGCTATTTTGCAGCTTTTTCAATTATTTCAAACCTCAAAATCGTATCAATGTTTTTCATCCCTCGCCAGCGTATATTTTATGGTGTTAATAATTGAATTCCGTTTTTTTGTTACCCAGTCTGTATCTACATTCCACCCCGTCTAAATGATCCAGTATTACAACACCATAGATTCTTGTTCCCACGTTTTTCGACAGTATTATAGACAAATGTTTGAACTAACATCCGTAACTTGTTTTAAGCAATGTACCGCAACCTTTTTATAGTTTCCGGCCACTTCTAAGATTTTGTAAATAAATACCGGCACTTGTAAAATTATATAAGTAGAAAATAATTGAATATTTAAAAAAGTTCACTGTGACTTATCGAAATCCAGTACATCAAACTTGCCTATTTTCTTTTATAGATAAGACTGTTTACCGAATGATAGTGCACATTTTTCTCACAAAATTTCAATAGTAACAATTACATAGAAAATACATAATGTCATTTAAATTGAAATTAACCATTTTTGAATTTTATGCAAAATATTATTTTGTAGTATTTGCTTTCAAATGATATACAATTTTTTATAAATAACAACATGAATGTCTTAATTTCTTTTGTCTGAATTGATTTTACAATGGTAAATATTTGTATTTTATTTGTAGCGTGTCATTTGTACTATATACCTACTGTATTTCCCTCTATAAAAAAATAAACATTTCCTCTAAAGTTCTTTTTATATCTCCAATACGGTGTTAAAACGCTTTTGGATCTATTTATAAAACTTAAAAATATAAGCAATATAGTTATTTCTTGCAAAAGATATCACTTAGATTTACAATTTTTTAAATGTTATAAAACATTTATTACTGTTTGATTGTATCAGTTAGATATACTTTAACGGCTGCCATTTTATCTGTTTACATCGATTTTTCTTGTTGTTAAGCTTTTCGTACAGAATATAACGGGATCAAACCTTTCACTTAATACCAATTTTCATTACCTATTGCGGGATTATGCAATAAATAAAGAAGATTAGGTTATAATGGAATTAGAGAACATAGTAGCCAATACTGTTTATATAAAGGCAAAAGAAAGTAAGCTATTTATTAAAATGAATTTTACTGTGATTTATAAAGAGTTTAAAAACATATTAGTAAAATACAGAATACTGACATCTAGTCTACAGTCAAACACGTTTACTGTGAAAATTGTCCACACATATCCTCTGCTTTTAACTAATTCCTAAGATGGTGATTTTTGCAACGCCCTAATTCCTATACATAGGCACCTCTCTAAGCCTAAGGATAAAAATAATGTAGGTATATGAGTTTTTTTGTGGACAAGATGTACTTTTTTTTAAAAATATACCATATAATATTATTAAATAAAATAAAATTATTGTCTAGCATATATTTGTTTAAGCCAAAAGTACACCTTATTGATATAAGCCTAAGTTACAACTTTATTGAACAACCTATGGCCACTTGTACAAAGAAAGACTTAAACATTTAACCTATGTAATTCAGGTTTTATTTAATTAGACATATTTTCAAATCATAGAGTTTTTTAGTGATATAAAAAGAACCAGTTGAGTATTGTCAATTTTTTGTAAAATAAATCAACTATAGAGTAGTTTAGGTGCTACCCAGTCTTAAAAATGACTTTCTTATTTGATTCTCCTTCATCACTGATATAATTGTAGTCTAAACATTAATTTGGCATCTAACTGAGATTAAAATTTTATGGTTATGATTAAAAATCAATTATTAGTTAGATTTTTTATAGTTATTATTACTGCTGCCAATATTATATATCAATATAATAAATAATTTTTACAAATTTCTCCAATATTTACAATGGTTTTATGTGGTATATGTCTTAGCTATCTGATTTTTAGGTCATATTTATTCATGGATTAAACTACCTGACAAAATATTTAAATAATTTATTAACTTTTGATCTATAAATAGGTGTGAGTCAATCTTGGTATCATTGGAAAGTGTATTTTTTATTAAGTTAACTCTACTTACTAATACTATAATTATGTTTATATTTTTAAAGAGATATTTTTTAAATTAGCTTCTAACTCACTAAACACTACAGAACTGTTAGCAAGCAAAAATGTCTACTCTCTAAACTACCTATATTTAGTATCTGATCTCTATTTATTGTATACCAAATACTATTAGTTAATATTAACATATTCAAATATATTATATTGTCCATGAAAATTCTTAAATTGGCATTGAGTCCAAGATTAAACAAATATTTTCAATAAATTATCTAATATTATCCATTTTTATAGGTAGGCCTTCTTATTTTCATTTAAATTTACAGCTCATATTACAAAGGACACCACTTTCACATAATCAAATATAAGTTTTTATTTAAGCAACCACTATTTATTTCATTTATATATAAAAATTAAATACTTGGCAAAGTCTTAGGAAATATTTTTTTGGGGATCACAAATTTCATAGCAACAATGATTTTTGCAAATATATTGCACATGGCTATGATTTTCTGGTTATTTAACTTCATGAATTTTTATTTGGGTACCATGTATGAACTTTCAGTTAACCAATTTTTTACTCAGAAACTGTTGTTAGGGACAGCAGTATAACAGTTGGAACTATTTGCTAATTAATACAGCACAAATATAATTTTATGATCATTTAACCACATGAAATCTTAGTTACTATATTGGCTGTCATAAATGAAAACCAAGTTACTCTTTTAATCAAAAATGTTTTGTATGTATTTAAATATTATTTTTGGTAAATTTATATTTTTGTATTTAAAATATATAATTTTTCATATTTAGTCAAAAACATTAATAAAAAAACAAGCAACTTAAAAGATATTTAAATCAACAACAAGCAACTCAAAACTAATTCTATGGCAAAGCTTAAAATGTAACTGAAAAGTGAAAGTATATATATTTTTAAAATAAGTTGAAAAAATGAAATATTCATGTTAATTTTTGTTCACTGTGCCTGAAGCTGGTACCAGATTTCCTTTATAGCTTAATTATTGATTATATAGCTAATTTGATTATTCCTATTTCAGAGATTTTGAACAAAATTTCAACTTTTACTATAACACAAAAATATACACTAAAATTATTCTATGGGGGGGGGGAGCCCCCAAAAAATAATCTCAAAAACAATTCATGCTCCATACAAATTACAATTTGCTTGCTCTGTTTGCTTGTGATAGATCCATCTCTGGATTTTTAAATTTGCTCCCATGCCTGCTTATTTATCTAAATTTTCTGTGACCTTTGTTCCTAAAGTAATTCTCACAATATGTGAGCTCTTGGATACTCCAAATATCCAGCCAGTCTGTTCAACAAAAATCTGAATAGAATAAAACTTATTGTAGATGCTTTGTTTTGATATAAGTTTTGCTGTTTTTTTGAAAAAAATATAGTGTATGGATCATCAAGATCAATGTATGTTTGAGAATTTATTTTTTTATAAATCAAAATTGACATTAAAGTTGTAACTATAAAAAACATATAATTGGTTTTAAAAAGGAAATACTACCCTCTTCATTTAAATTATTTTAGTACAGTACAACCTGCCTTATAATACAACTTCCTAATTGACAAAGAAAAAGGTTGTATAAGACTGTATGTTGTAAACCATTCTAATACAGCTTCATTTACATCACCATAAATACATTTCCTCTTAAGAGTTTTTACTCAAACATGATTCTCCACTTTCCCAGCAGGATATTATCTCTTTTCTATCACTTATAATGGATTGTATTTGGGTCTTTCCAACACCCAGCAACTGAGAAATCTCTACTGCAGTTTCCCCTTTTCCATGGTGATTAATGACGTTTATTCTCTCTTCCAAAGTTGGGACTTTCCTCTTTTGAGTAGCTGACATAGTTTATGTAACACAAAAGCCTACCTTTTATGTAGATCTACATTACACAATATGTATCATACAATTACATACTGACCTTTGTAAATTAGGTACACACAGGAATATTATAAGTAGATGAATATGTAGGCATGCTAATCACACCCTCTGTAGGTATGACATTCTCAGGTACACCTAAGGCAGCATTGATCAGAAGAGTGATTTCCTAAAGCTAGAAGTCACATAGAGGTTCTCTAAAAGAGCCTATGTGTCATCCATATGAGACAGGTAAATACTTCAAATGCCACACAAATGAGGCCATTGGTCATGTTAGACAGGTTATCACATAATACAGGTTTGGTTAATATGGGAAAGATAGGAAAAGTGATTGGTGCAAAATTTTATGGTTGCATATGACAGAAAGTCATATAATACAGTACCATATAATAGAGGTTACACTGTATGTATAAATTTTACAAAGTTATTCCACTTAAAGCAGATATGAGTTGATTGATGTAGTTTATCCACTATTGTGTGCTTAAGTACCTAATTTGGTGGTATAGAGTGCCAGTACTGTCTGCATTATACCAATGCTGTAACTACTCTGAATTCAAAACATTTCCGAAGTTTAACTGTCTGTTCTATATTAAGTTTAATACAGTAAATCAACACTACTGTTTGCAGAATCTCACGATGGTGTGTGCTTATAATCTGGTGTGTACCTAGTGTCTAATTTAACTCAAACCTGGACACACACTTCCTGTGTTTATTGCAAGCAGATTAGCTGTTTCAATTGCAAAGATTGAAATTAAGCTATCATGTGATTGGCTAATTTGAGTTTTTAAAGTTGAGGAATCAATATCTTATCAATAAAACACCTATATCTCTCTAAATTAAGCTTAGTTGCAATGGTCCTTTTGGATGATAAAAACATTCAAATTGTATCTTTACATGGAGTGGTCAGTCTTTACTCTTACAATGCTTTGGCAGCTCAATTTTATGTCAGGAAAGCTATTATCATTAATATAGTACATTATCATTGTGAAACTGGCTGTATAAACAACCATCTGATGTTAGGAAGGTCAAGAATTTCAACAGTGACAGGATAGGATTTTTCTGCAAATGTTAACCAGAAGCCACCAGAAGTGCAGTTGTGGCCTTGTACACCAATGGGCTGGATAATGCAATGTAGCCTCAACTTCATGTACATTATGCTCTAAATTGTTTCAAATGGGTCACTACTCATACATTGGACCTAAGAAACCATTCCTATCAGCTTGCCATCACACTAATTGCCTTACTGGGTTCAAAAACCATCTCCACTGGACACCTGAGCAGTGGAATCATGTTTTGTTTAGCAACTACAGTCTCCGACAAAAGTTTGGAACATTATACAAAAATGCTGTTATTTAATGAAATTATTCAAAAATGTTTGAATTACTTTAACTAGTATAAGTATATTATATAGAAATAAGTTTGCATAATTATATAAAACATATATTTAACAAATCCGCACAAATAGTATAGAGTTTA
>JAUYWI010093809.1:0-12049 GCA_034780595.1 Parotoplana pacifica | reverse complement strand
CTGGGCTATCATTTGCGAGTAATATAGATAAGTAGTATATTTTTATCAAAGTATACCTGTTTCTTTATTATTGCTCTAAAACTCTTTTTAAAGCATTATTTACTAGGGACATAAATAAAGTTAGCTGCTTTAAACAGAAAAAGAATATCCTTCTTTATTATGGAACATAAATCACTTTACCTAAATGCCCGAATATTCTTAAAAATATAGGAAATTAGGGGAAAGTTGTACCTAGGTATACCCAAGTATCCACAGCCCTATAACGAACGTTATTGGGTCGGAACCAACTTTTTTCCGCTTTTGAAATACACTAACGATTCGGATTGTCCTCACTCTGGTAAACGGGGTGTTCATATTTAAATGTTTGAATGAAAATTACTTATATTATAATATAGTAAATCAATGTACATTATTTTCTAAGAAATTTCAAAATATTTCTTTCAGTCAGATTCTAACAATTAGAATATACATAACAAGAGAGAAAAGGTCATTTTGATATAATGCCGATTGCTATTTTATTTTTGCATATATTATTTATCTTGTTTATTGCATTGATAGCTTGTACACCGCGCTACTGGGAATAACAAACACAACAACAGTCTTCGAATTCAATACATATTTAATGAATCATATTTGGTAAACGTCAAACTAACTGTTTCACAGCGTTTTTTTTACGGTTTTGTTATCTCACATATTAAAAGTCCCAAATGGAAAATCATCCAAAAATGGTTGTTCCTTTGTTAAATTTCCATCTCTTAAGAAATTGTTATTTTACTTGTTCAGCCAATTGGCTTAAAATTCAGGATAATGACTTTTGTTGTTTTTACAAGTATTTTAAAAAATGGCGTGATCATACACATCTACATTCACTTAAAGTAATTTTCTATTTAAAAAACGTTTTATGTTATTTTTATTAGGTATTAAAATTTAAAATGCAGTACTACTTGCAAGTAGTATACACGTAAATAATAACTTTAATAAAAATTTATTTATGAGAACCTATTTCCCGTGAGTATAGGACCACGCCAAATTGTAACCTCATCAGAAGTCAAGACTATAAATTGTAGACCAAATAGATAATCATTAAATACGATTTTTAAGATAAGAAATTTAATTAAGACGTTTAGCATGTTATAATAGAACACTTGTGAGATATTAAAACCTTTCAAAAACTGTGTGAAGCAATTCGTTTGAGTTTATGTAGAATAAATCTTTACCATAAAAATAAGAAATAATATCAGTCAAGCCTTCGACAGTACTAACATCATAGAAATGAATGTAATCCAACCAAAAGATGTGTCTTTGTTCGATTGAATTTTAAAAAAATAGAAGGAAATTTTCCAATGCATTATGATATTCAATTGATTTTATTGTATTTTGTTATCAAAACCGATAAATAATATATAAGGATTATATTTTTTGGTCTTCAAATTTTGAAATCAATCGAATAACATTTATTTCTTACTCTGGTGATCTTATCAGGTATTAGCTTGGTTTCTTTATTGATTTTTGATAAGAATTTCTAAAGAAAATTCTATCCAAAATATGTGCATTCCAGGATGGGTTTGTTTTTATATTTGTTTTTATATTGTCCATTCATCGAGCTACATGTTCAACGTTGACAAAGAGTTGCTCCAGTTTTAATTTCACTTTGTTGGTACAAAGGTTTGACATAATATGCAAATTTGATGTTAACATAGATGTAAAATGCTAACTTTAAGAATAACAAAAGTTTTTACGAAAATGTAACATCAAGAGAAGTCAGCACCCTGAATTTAGTCCAATTGGATAAACGATTTTTTGAGAGATAGAAATTTAACATTAGGAGGGCCAGTAGGTGGTCTGCAAAATCTATGCAACTTTAAACGTCTCCAATTGTGTCATTACCTCTGCCAGTTGTGCTATTTGTATATGTCAAACCTCTGTACCAAAAAAGTGTCATTAAAACAGGAGGGGGGGGGATAACTCCTGGTCCAACAGCTTGCGGGCTTATTACCAAACAAAAGATTCGTTATCAATACACGCGATGCTCATGACTGAAAGAATGTGTACTACTCCACATTTGATTTTTTTATGTTGTGTAATTATACCTCAGAGAACAAATCTTTAAAGATATGTATTATAATAATATTCTATATTGATTTATTTATAATGTATTAAATTAACAATAATATTATTTATCTGTTTAATTAATTTTCATATATAAACAATGTACCTTACCTTATCTAATCCATAATTTGGTTTCGACACAAAATACACAATATCCTTACTTCAAATTGATTTTGCAATTTAACTCGTGATGGGTATACCTAAATGGATGGAATGGGCTAACATTTGGTACACAGGTTCTTTGAAAGGATCTATCGACGATTCTTTTTAAGAAACGGAAAAGAGAGCGGAGATAGGGAGGTACAAAAATCAAAGTTTGATTTGTAGGTCCACAAGGCACTCGAATAGCACAGACCCATGACAGTGTTGGTGCACCCTGTGTTGTTTGGACCTTTTCCTACATTAAATACGTTTTTTATCTCTTTTTCTGCATTATTTTTAGAAATTCACAGAAAATTAATTTGATATCTTGCTTTACATATATGCTGATAAAATACCTCCCCAAAAAGCTTCCATTCAAAATATGTTTGAAAAATATTGATTCCGTATCAATATATTTGGTTTCAACAACAATATTATTTCAATTGATTTTACAGTTTAACCCTTGGTGGATAATCTTAATAGTGATAGATATGAGTATTATATTTTGCCACCCTTAAATATCTTTGGTTATGATGGCACAAATTATGTATATATATATGTACATCTTAAAGTTTTACAAGATATTTCAGATTTATACCTACCCAATTAATTTACACATAATTTGATATAAATCTCAACTGCAGCATTTCAAAAATGATGAGAGTCGAACCTCCGTATAATTATTACTGTGATATTATCCATGAACAATTTCTCTGGAGTTCAGATACAAGATGCATTAGGAGACAACTGCATAACAGCAAGAATTCAAGGTCTTAAGAGAAAACATTGAAAGAATCATTGATTCAGGAAGGCAGGGACAACGTCAGTGTTGTGGAAGAGTTGATAAGAAAAGATGATCATATTACCTGCAGAGCAATGGAGGATCAGAGGGTGATATCATCACACAGGAATTGGGTCTGACAAGTGTCACGGCAAGCTGGATTCCACATGACCTTAGCGATTAGCAAAAGCAGAATCGAATTCAGTTGTGTGAAGCATTGATTGATCACTGGGAAAAAGAGTGATTAAAAACCAATTATGTCTGTGATGAGAAATGGCCATAATGTAAACCTTATCAAACTTATAAGGTAAGAAAATGGGTTTTTGTAGATATCGTCGGTCCAGCTGGAGATAGCCTTGTAGTTGCAAGAAAGACCATTGCTTCTGAAAAGTATCACATCATCGTTGCATCCAACTTCAATGGAGACAGCTATTTTGAAATCTTGGATGATGGTGGGAGCATATTTTGTTTTCTACGCAATTTCTTTCAACAACATTCCAACAGAACGAATATATTGTCAACGTGACGTTGGCACGACCTACATAGGTCGCACTAAACGACACCTGGGTGTGAGAATTAAAGAACATTACAAAAGTAGACCAATAAGCGAATATATAATGAACTGTGTGGATTGTCATCTGAACGAGCCATTTTCTCAATTTAAAGTTTTAGCAACAGCTAACGATGAATAAAAATTCTCTATTAAGGAAACCATTTTTAGTAAACATGTTTGTAACAGCAATCTGAATACATACTCCCTTAAACTAAATGTCCTTCTCATTAAATTAATGTGTTCTTTTTTTCACAAACAATTTCAGCATGCCTCGTCTAGATCACGTTTCCAGAGTTCAGATGGTCGCCCTACATGCTGGTGGTATTTCTGTAATGCACTAGCTGAGCAGTTTAACAGAAACAGACGCACAATTCAACGTCTCCTTACCAAGCACAGAGATACAAACAGTACTGATGAGAGAGAACGACGTCCTCGCAATTATGTCAGCACAGAACGTCAGAATCGTCTGGCTGTTAGGATGTCTGCAACAAATCCCAGAGCTACAGCACGCAACCTCCAGCACAGATGGCGAGATGAGTACATTGTACCGGCATCGATACGAACAGTACGCCTGACAGCAGTTGACCTTCATAGACGAGTAGCCAAAAAGAAGCCACTAGTGACTCAGCGCCATAAGAATGCTCGCCTTCAATTTGCTCGTAATTGCCAGGATTGGACAGTAGCCCAATGGCGTCGTGTTATCTTCAGCGATGAGTGCCCATTCCACCTGGTTCAGTGCAGGCAGCGTCGGTATGTCAGAAGGGGGGATGGTCAGAAGGGGGGATGGTCAGAAATACCACAAGGACTTCATCTGCCCTAGTGTCCACTCTTGTGGAGGCAAGGTTATAGTTTGGGGAGGGTTCTCTGGTGATGGTCGTCAGGTATTTGAGAAAACTCCAAACACGGTCACTGCTCAAGCTTACGTCGATGTGCTGCAGAAACACCTCCATCCTCTGAATCTGCAAGTCAATCAGCTGGTGTTTCAGAAAGATAAAGCACCAATCCACACAACCAGACTGACAACGACCTTCTTGGAGCAGAATGACATCAGGGTTCTTCAATGACCAGCTCAATCGCCCGATCTAAACCCGATTGAACATTTGTTGAGCCATATGCAGCAAGTTCTGGAGACAAGCGAGGTCCATACAATTGCATTAAAATTAATTAAATTGTTAACTTGCAGTATTTTATTTTTATGTATCAGGGTGACCCCTCCTTTATCAGGCGCATATAAAAAATATGGCTATCATCTAAGGTTAACCAGGTAAAAGGTATGTCAGAAACTAAGGCCTATTAATTTTGGTACCAACACGTAAAAAATTGATTTTTTTAAAATTAAAGTTTACTTAAATTAAAACATTTTAAATCATTTAGAGCCATTAATTTGGGGAGGGGGAAATCACTTTGTAAAAAAAATCAATATTAAATAACCGTCTAGTCGCAGTATTGGTGGCACTCTAAGACCATTAACTAGAAGAGTGAGGCATCCAGTTTTCAAATAAATCATTTCAAATAGCTTTGATGTTATAATCCTCATATTTTAGCTAACAACTAAATTAATTTCACTTATTTTAAGGTTTTAGCTAACACAATTTTTGACAATTTTAGTCTATAATATTTGATAAATAGTTGTTATAGAAGTAAAAATTAAAAAACGCTGAATTCAGATAATACCAAAATTAGATATGTAGTGAACATTTTTCCTTTATAGAGCCGCGGCCACTCCAAACGCCTATGTATAAAAATTATAAATGTTTTCAAATCGCACAATGAAGCTGTGTAGTCAGGACAGCGTCTAGCTGATATATTCAACTGGAATCACTAAAAATCGTTTTGTGAGAATTGTTATTTAAATATCACATATTTTTAAACATGGCCGAGATCTGTAGCAAGGTATTAATCGGTAATAAACAAAAATATAACTATGTAGATACAATGTAGGTACTGGTAATTCTAACAGACAGTTTTGTTATTTCTTTTAGCATTGGAAAATTGTACAAAAATTATGCTAACAAGATATACAGTTCTTGTTCTTTTGATATAAGTGGTGCGTCCATTATGTGTACGTACTAGCCATGAAAATCTATTGATACCTATGATTTTATTATTTTTTATATGAAATATAAAAATGTATAAAAAAATATCAATGGAGATTCATAAATAAGCGAATTGTGCAACGACGGCCATTACTTATGGAGTATATACAAAAACAGTTGTAAGTAATGTCAGATTTGTATTTGTGCATAATTTTTCTAAAATTCAATTTTAGTGGATAACATTTTTTATACCACTGCTTGCCCAAACATGCAAGTGAACCACGAAGACCAAGGACTTCCTTTTTGGAAGTGAAAAGATCGAAGAGGTTAAATAATTCATTCATATAATTGGGCTCACTTATTACCACCAGTGGAAGCTGAAGTTCTGAAATCAAACGATGGTTAGCAGCAGCAGGGATGGTCCTAATGAAACTGATTAATATTTGGAAGAGGTAAGCATTAGGTTGAAGATTCGATTGCTCCGTGCCACAGTTTTTGCACTGGTCATTTATTGATGTGAGTCCTGGGTGATGAAAAAAAATGATGAAAGAAGAGTAGTTGCTTTTGAAATGTGGGCTTACTGGAGGGTTTTGAGGGTGTCTTGAACAGAAAGGAGAACTAACCACTGGGTCCTTCAGACCATCCATTGGCACTGAGAGGACTCTTCGTAGTCAAATGGATCTCAGGAAACTGCTTTACTTTTGGGCATGTAATGAGACGAGGTTGTTTTGATAAAGAGATTAATCAGGGATCAGTAGAAAGAGGAAAATGCGAAGAGGAGGGTCAGCAATGGCATAGAAGATAAACATTAAAGAACGGAGAGGCATCTCAATCGACCCTGGACAAAGAGAAATGACACGCAACCATGGTGGCTATCTGACTGAGAGAAAAAGAGAGAAACAATTAAAATAATTTAGAAACTAATGATAAACCATATTAAATCATCTATAGAAATTAATTCTGAAAAAATCAATTTTACATAGCTATCCCAGAGCTGGCTACGCATATACCAGTTAGCGTAAAAATAATGCATTCAATTTTACTAATTTATTGCCAATACATTCCTGATTCTAAATTTTTAATTTTTGCAAGATTGGACCCCTTCATCTAGATTTTAAAGCCATTTTATTTTCACCAAAACAGTTGGACAAACATTAATTTTTGGACCTGATGACGTCATTAGACGAATTTGTACTAGGTTGCATAGGTCCTAAATTTCAACCCAATCTATCTACGGGAACTATAAACCCTTGGGCTTTAATGTTAGGATATTTTTGGAGAAATTATTATTCAGCTATATTTTACGTTTTTTTAAAGAAACTAATGCAGGTCTTAGAATGGCCACCGTGTATTCCAGACCTCAACCTCTCGAAAGCATGGTCCATGCATAAGAGACAGCTGGATGGCATAGTTGGGATTTGTGGGATGGACAATCTTGATGGTGATTACTTATGTAGACTAATCCATTCAATTCCACAAAGCTGTATACTATAAAATCAATAATAATTAATTAAATACTTTAAAAATAGTGTTACGGTAACATTTGAGCCGGGGTGTATATCAAATTTCATTATTGGTATAGTGAAATCAGTTAGAATTTTCTAGTGTGCCTGAATCGTCCGCTCCTCGGTAGCTGACCATATTAAATATCTTGGTATGGATAGGGTTAAAAAACGTTTATTTACCAACCAATAGGAGCATATTTTATCTGTTTAAATTTAAAATTAGATTGTTTGGTAGAACTTAGAACTTACTGCACTAAAGGTACTTTAACATGAGTCAGCCAATTAAAGAAAAGCAATCAAATTGATGACAGAATTGATTTAATGGCGACTACAAGTGATTACAATTTATTGGTATTTTGCTTATTCTTTTTGAAATTTATCAAAGATTCCGCATAGATTTTAAAGTCATATAATTAATCTTTTTTATTAATTAATATCGCTATAGAAATCAAATATTAGATTATGTTATTTGTTGTTGTATTGTAGTTTTTTAAGCATAAGGGATAATATGGTATATCTTAAAACTACAGTAATTTCCTTTTAGTTTAGTTCAAAGAATATATTGTTTAGTCTAGTTTATCTCAAGATTATGAACATTATCAACGTTACTATTCTTATCTTTGTTTAGAATTTTAGGATGTTTTGATTATAATATTAGTTTAATAACTTTAGGCGTTGTTTGTAATTTTAATTTACTTATTTAGTCGGATTTCTGATAGTATTGCCATTTTCAGAAAATTTTAAATTTAATTGCAATAATTTCTTATTTCTTTAAATATATCATTATTTATATTCTTATTTTCTTTAACATTTTAAATATTATTGATTGTGTAATGTGCTAGTCTTTTATTGCCCATATCAACTAAATTAAGATGAATTTTACTAAGTTTGCTTCTGAAGCTGCTGGTGCACTTACTCGAGCTGTACAGGTAATATTTACTTAATAAATAGAATCGTAAAAGAATGAAAACATGAGATAATTTCAAAGAGGAATCCAAGATTTCCTACCTTATGGATATACGTGTGTGGCAGTGGGTCTCTAACTAAGTAAGGGAATGCAAAATACAGAAATTTTTTAATAAATTTAGTAAAAGTACATTCACTTGTCTGAATTTGTGCTATAACTTTTTTTTTGGTTTATAGCTTTAAACATGCATTCAATTAATTGTAATAAAATACAGACTGACTGGGATATTTTAGTTTACTTCTAGTAATGTAAAACATCCCAGTCTGTATTTCTCTGAATTTTCTGTTGCAGATGGCTGCTTTTCACTCCAATTTAGAGCAGAAATTTACAAATTTTGGAACACAAAAATTAATTAAATATTATTTGGTATAAATAAACTAGTAAATTAACTTATTATTGTAGTTTTGGTAATAATTCAGCTTATATTTTCCATTTCTAAATTCTATATGATAAGAAGTATTTTTATTGGTATTATTGTACTACTTTGTTTGTGTATTCATTTTGGCACACATTTGTATATATTTTGGAGCAGATTTAGTTATTTAAATATTCTTGTCTTGTGCAATATGCTTTTGAAATATAGCCTGGAAAACATCACTGGGAAAAATACATCTGGCTCCAGGACTTCACAGTGGTTTATTAGCATTTTGATGCCTATTTCCTATGGCACCTCTGACAAAGATGTAGGTACATATTTGCACCTATTTTAGGAACTATACACAGCCAAGTTATTAAAATCTTACATAATTAATACAATCAACTTATATTTCTAAAGATATATCAAAACATACAGTAAAGAAAGTTTTTTTATTGCATCCTATCCAAGGCATATGTTACTACACACAGCAGAAATAGCATCATGCCTTGACTGCTATTAATTTGATTTGCCAATATGGAATAATATAACCAAGTCACTGGTACCAGATTACCTGATCAATAAAAAAAACTTAGCACCAGATTAATTTTATAAGATGCAAATTTTCTGGCCAATACAGTAAATTGACATTGTCTGTCAAAATGATCTGACAGCAATGTGATTGTCCAAAAGGGAACAGAAACATTGACACTTTTTATGTAAAATCTATTGACAATACATGTACTATTGATATTACTTGATTATAAATGTCTATAAGTGTTATCAATATATTTAACTACTTACTATCCTTTTGGGTTAGGTTAAGTTTTGTCAATTTACAAAGAAATGTCTATTGAAAGTAATATACTATCAATAGCACCAATTCACTTTTTAGTCAAGTCTTTTTTGTAGTGTAAGATGGGTAAAACTGAAAATGTGGTTGGTATCCTAATAGATTAAAATGTCTGATGCCAGCACATGAATAAATTTAGGAAAACCCCAAAAAAGTTTAAAAAAAATTATGACATAGATTGTCATATAAAATATAAATAGAAAATATATTGGCAACAAGTCATATAGGAAATAAATATTCCTAACCCTTTGGTGACAGTGAGACATATATGTCCCAGGACTTTAATAGTTGTTTATATAATGAAATCATAATATGTTTGTATTATAATCAATTTTTTTATTATGACATATTTTGAGATATTTTATACTAATAAATTTTGTTTTTAAAATAGTTTTTTATCAATAAATCAAACATGGCTACCCTATAGTTACCTAGATATAGTATTTTGATGACTGCTTAAAACATTAACCAATATATTTTTCATAAATTGAGTAACATCTATTTTCATTGTAAAAGTGATGATATGTCAATGAACATATTTAATTGTGAAGATGTAATGTGTTGAAGTATATTTTAGTCACCATAAAACATAAATCATAGGATTTTATTTATTTCTATGGTTTAGTAGATAGTTAGAAAAACTACAATACTATATCCCATAAGTATAGTATCATAGATTAATCAATAATGTAAATGGTTACATTAGAAAATTAGGAAGCCAATACCCTATTTGAGATATAGAAATTGACTAATAAGATAGCTGTATATTCCTACATAATTTTAAAACAAATATTTTCTAAAACTTATAGTATTAAGACTTCCAATGACTAGGAAATTGATTAATTTCTGAATTAATTTTTAGATAGGTAGTCAACCACTGATTTATAAACATTAAAACTACCATTTCAGAAATTGTTTTGTAAATTTGCTCAAAAGTATCTTTTTTGAGCAATGATAAGTGATTGGAGTACTTAATTAATTATTGTGATTAGTTATATGAACACATGTTGCTTGTTTGGTGCACAGAACAGACTAATAGCCATGTTCATGCTGAACCAATCATTAAAACAGACTATTTCCTCATCCTCTCTGAAAATCTGCTTCTTCACCTCTTTGGGTCTGCCTTCACTACTCTCTAACATGCACTTCTTCCTAATTCTCCTAAAAGGGGTTTGGAAGGTTTCAAATTTAGTTCTGTTTGTATCACTAAAGATGTTTATAACTTTTTCTTTAGCTTTGGACCTCCATCCTCAGTTCTTCTTTTCTCTACCTTGTTTGTTGTTTGTTGCAAGAATGTTTTTCAGATTCCCTTCTTTGAGCATAACAGGATTTTCCCATAGTTATGGTTGCTGTTTTCTTGGCAGGGTTTTAACTGAATCTACACCAGTGCTAAAAGTAGCCAATCCAAAGGTTTAGTAACAACATACTAGTAAGTATTCTTAAAGCAGTGTTTTGGGTGGCTTGTAGTTTCTTCATTTTCAATTTTATAATATGTGATGATAGACTAGCACATTGTTCTGGCTCTGTATAATTTAATGAGAATTTTGAGGGTCTAACCCCCATTCAATACTGTGAATTATCCTGATGATGAAGGATCAGATTATTAGTGACAATTTCTATTTGGTTGCTGAAGGTGAGTGGTTTATCATATGTGATACCCAGGAATTTTTAGTTTCACCTCTTTACCTTGGAGCCTGATCTTTGGATTCCAACTATGTTTGTTAATACCACTGGTGAAGAAGCTAACTTTACATTTATTGACACAATTTCCCTTATTGAGACCAACCTTTTACAATGTTATGTTGAAATCTAGGACAGACTAGAGGCAGGCAGGTGGATGAATTACCTTATTTTGTATTCAGATAATTCTGTGTAACAAAAATTAATTCTAAGGAAGCCTAAAAAGTGATCTATTAAATCATTTATTTGGATTTAAATTAGTTTATTTAAAAAAAATAAGATCCATTATATCATCTGTTTCAAATTCCGTCAAAACTTCTTTATTAGATGTATTAATTTTTGAGGGTTAACAAAATGGATTAGAAATAGAAAGGATTATAAACCATTTATAGAGCTGCCCACATCTACAATTTGACAGTAGTTTGCATGATACCTATGACTTATGCCTTATAAAATGTAAAAAAATCGTGTTGCTTTGTTGGACATATGACTCATATCATCAGGTCTGATTTTTTTGGCTTTAGCTTGAAATCTGGCTTTTTGAGGTGAAAAAACATTTTTATAATCACTCAAAAC
This sequence comes from Parotoplana pacifica, assembly GCA_034780595.1. Classification (NCBI taxonomy): domain Eukaryota; kingdom Metazoa; phylum Platyhelminthes; order Proseriata; family Otoplanidae; genus Parotoplana; species Parotoplana pacifica. The sequence goes on along the minus strand of JAUYWI010093809.1, from coordinate 493 downwards.
CAGTGTAAAATATGTAGGGTTTTTTCAATAGAGTTCAGAAAATATTGGTAAATAATTTTAATTAATGGTTGAAAAATCACTAGAGAGTATTTGAGATACAATTATGTAATGGAACTAATGATTTGATGAGCAAGGCAAGAATTAAGTGTGTAAAAGCCATGATTTTGGTTCACATTATTAACATAATTAGACAGAAATATAAGCTGATTCGATAGTTCTATGTGGTTTAATGTCCAAAGTTTTGAGAAGCAATTGGGGAAAATGAGAGTCAATACAGCTATTTGCCTCTAAAACAACCTTAATTAAAGTGCTTTTTTAAAAGGGCTTCACCTCCAGACCACCCTCCCACACAAACTTTATTTTTCTCATAGAGTATAGGTACATAGAGAGTCATCTCTAAGTTAGTTGCTACGGATGCTTGAAACAAAAATATTGTTATATCGGATATTTTATTTTAACAACACAATTATAACGAAATGAATCAATTGTAATA
>JAUYWI010093798.1:0-12049 GCA_034780595.1 Parotoplana pacifica | reverse complement strand
AAGAATATTAATGAGTTTCTTGGATTTTGTGTGTATGTTTTTTTGCATGTTTGCTGAAGGTGTATTGAGTATCAAAGGTGATACCTAAAATCTTTGGTGTTTTGTTAAGTGGAATTTGGATGTTATTTATTTGTGTAGACACTGCCAACATAGTGAAGCTGCATCTGTCCTGAGTAGGCAGCTTTTCTCTATGCTAAACTAATCAAGTACAAATGTTCTAACATCATTGAGGAAAGGCAATAGAAGTTATGCAACATACATTGATCTGTTTTGTGGCTCATTTGTTGTAGCTATTGACATGAACAATAGCATGATTGAAACTTTTGTCAGGCCTCACAGACCTTCTATTTTTTCCTAATTTCACCTATTTTTAAACAATCAATTACGAAATGGTGACACTTTCAATTCATTTTATGATGGCCTTCTGACAGAAAAACTTGAATTGCCCAGATATCGAAAACGTCTGCAACATCTAGATGATGGTTCCCCACCACACCAATTTCCTGATACCAGAGTATTTTAGAGCAACTTATTATGAAGTCATCAACAGAGTTGCAGCCGATATTGAAAAGCTATTTACCCAACCTGATATTTCATACTTGGCAAAAATTGAGACACTTCTTTCAGCTGCAAACAGTTCCTCTAAACTCGAAATCCCCGATGATATCATGCAGATGTATGCAAAAGACCTCAGTTTTACATGTTTGTCAGCAAAATTGCTTTTACTCCATGATGCCATGCTGGCAGGAATGAAAAAAGTTACTACAATATCTATGATCTCAATGGCTTTGTTCGACCAGAATACATGAAATATGTTCTTGGAGATGAGAAAGCTACTTCAGTTATACCTGACTGTTCCTGCCACATCTGCAACTTCCAAGCAGACAAATTCAGCCCTGAAAGAATAATGCACTCTTGTGTCATTTCATGAAAGACAGAACTGACAAAATCGATTTGTATACAATAGCTCACAATTTTTGTCATAATTATTCAGGTTGCAGTTTTTTTGGTACATGGGTCTTCTAAGGACCCACAGTCGTGTATACACCTTCCACATGTAAACTCTCAGATTGTTTTCATAGTTGTTATCTCAATTGTTCTTGTGAATATAGGTATTGCAATTGCTTTCAAATTTAGAATAATTAATCACTCACATAACATTTTTGGTACATGAGTGTAAATGGTTTCTTCTGATGTTTTCATGTACATTTCCTGTCCCATTATCTGTGTAAAGCTTATTACTTCTTGCATGCATTTACTGCCCACATTTCTTGTATATCTTAATTGTTTTTGTATGTAGGTAGCTATTGAAATTTTCTCACTATTTGAATTTCAGTAAATTATCAATGTTCGGTAAAATCATCATTACATCTTTTCCTCATGATGTTTTAAAACATACTTTATTCCAACATTTTTTGGTCTAGCCCCCCCCCCCCCCCACTTTCAATTAGCTTCCTATGCCCCTGATCAGTACCGCAAGTATGCCCCACCAAGCAAACTCTGATCAAACATACCAGCAGGATCAGGGGAAGAATATTTATTCCTTTTGTAGACAGCTTGATGTCAGAATTAAGAGAGCAATTTTCTGGAAAGTCTCATGATTCATTAAAGGCAATCTACTTAATACCATCAAAAATCCAGAGGATGTATTTCAAAGCATCTTTGATTACTTTAAACATGACTTACCATTGAAGTTGACCTTCCAGCAAGTTTGCTTTTGGATACAATACTGGAAAAGTTTGGATATTAAGCCTGTGTCTGTGACTGCAACACTTAAACACATTATATCATTATCCTCTTTCAGGCAGTTTCCAAATATAATTCAGGTTTTGAACATTCTGCAGGTGATTGCAGCCACAAGTGCAACTGTTGAGAGAGCCCATTCCTCATTGAAGCATGTGAAAACCTTGCCAAGATGAACAAATGGCAGAATATCACTTGAATGCTCTTGTACTAATGTTCATACACAAAGACATAGATTATGATAAAATTATTGATATGTTTGCCAACAGATATCCCAGGTGCTTGTTATTTAGTAACCCTTTTACTGCATGAATAAGCTTTGTTCGTAGCTAGACATTGACTATTCACTTCAATGAAAAATAAAGTGTAATGCTTAGCTTAGTTAATGAAATTTGTATTATATATATTACCTTTATTTGCATATATATATTGATGTCCAAAATGCAAACTATTGTATCACATTCTTTTCAGGTTTTGAGTTACATATGTCATATTATTAATAATGATAATATCTATAAGTAGTGTATAAATTTCATAGTTGTATCTATAGTTATCAGCAAATGCAAAATATTGGATCTCATTCTTACATAAATATTAAACGAACAGCATACTATTTTATCAATAAAGACATTAATGGGATTGTCTGTATTCTACAGGCAAATTTAGGAATTTCAATTTAATAATCTAAACCAGAACTTGAAAAAATAATCCAACAGCTGATGATCAAAGTAATCAAATCAGTATTACTAAGAAGTCAAATAAGCCATTGCCAGAAAGACTGAAGAAGAAAATGAATTAAGCAAAGGCATTAGATCACAAAGACCAAATGATAATAAACAATGTTTGAAAGAAAGGTGTCACCATTATTTACCCAGAAATAAAACTGATATGACAAATTTTGAATGTTATAAAATTGTTGAAGAAACACATGCTTAAATCTGCAGGTCATAGTATTCAGTTGATCTTGATAATAAGTGTTTTTTCAGTAGACTGCATGTTAATAAAGAAAATACTGCCAAGAGAAGAAATCCAGATTCAAGAAGAAACTCTACTTAAAAATATTATCTGACTGATAATAATGAAAAAGTACATGTTTGCAAAAAATGTTTTTACAAACCATAGACATTTCAGAACAAGTTATCTACACTACCTTGAAAAAAATTGATCATCAAGGAAATATTGAAACTGAAAAGTGTGAGTCAATGAATTTTGAATCTTTAGAAAACACCATTCTAGAGTTTATTGAACTTATTCCAAAAGTTCCTAGACACTTATGTTGAAGTTTAGTCAACCCATATAGGTATTTAGAAGATGTTCAATCCAAAGCAGAAATGTACAGAATATTTTATAAACTGGTGTTCAAAGAATGAAAAGGAATTGTGCTCAGATCACCATTTCAAGAAAGTTGTTTTCAAAGATCATTTAATCTCTTTATTCAAACCAAGTAAAGGTTATTGTTTACAATGTTTGACATCTGATAAATTGAATGCATCTAAAATTTACATTGAATCTCAAGAGAAACATGTAAATGAAAAGGACGTGGTCAGAGTTAATTGATTATGTTGCATTGTCACAAGAGCAGTGATACAATTTCAAATATGCTAATTTTGATGTTCAAGCAACTTTATTCCTGCCTAAGTCTGAGTAATTCTTTCTTTAATGTCAGTAAAATTCATGTGAACAATTGTTGAACCAGTTAGTTGCTTGACATATTGTTACATTTGGGATGAAATTGATGGATGTAGAGGTGCTAATGAAATATGCAGTATTGATAAATTTAGATGAGGCTGGAATTAAAGAGATTGTGCTGTCTTCAGACACAGGTGGCAGACAAAACCACAATAAAATTATGGCATCATTTTTGTACTAGAAAGTACATGAATCAACCAATATTGAGTCAATCACTCAACTATTCTATGTTTGTGGTCACTCCCAACAAGAATCTGACAATGCTCAGTGTTATGCATTGTGCAATGATATCAAAAGAATACTTCCATCCTATTGAATTTGTCAGCACAATATGATCAGCATGTATTACTGGCAATCCATTCATTGTTAAGCACCCTTTATTTCAAGATTTTCTTGATTGGAAAAATGTTCAATCTGAAATTATGGAAAACACAAAGTTTTTGGAAAACAGAGAACCAGTGAGTTGGCTTAAAATTCGGCAGCTCAATGTAAGAAAGAAGGATTCTGGATTTGTCAGTACTATTGACAAATATACTAAAATTCTTGTCAACAGACAGCGTGCTACACGGTTTATTCATCCATCAGAAATCAATCCTAAAAATGCTTATACACATCGCCAGGGTATCTCAATAAAGAAAAAGAAAGCGCTGGTAGATTAAGCAAGAAAAATGCTATTCCTTCTTGGTGTCAAGATTGGTACTTTGATCTTCCAACTGAAGACAATGTTTAGATAAATTGAAGAATTAGTTACACTAATAATATTTATGAATGATAAGATTTTTACTATTTCATTATTATTTAGTCTCTATTTTACTGTCATTCTGTCAAAAGAAATTTGTTTGTTTGATATTAAAGTTATATCTCATTGGCTGGTATGCACCAAATAAAATTAATGTTGATTTGATTCTATTCTTGGGAATTCCCAATTTAATTTGATTTGATTTTCATTTTGTATGCACCAAATAAAATAAAATCATTTTTGATGCTATTCTCTTTGATTTGATTCTAAACTTTAATTTAGGTAAATAATGGAATTAAATTTTCATATTTAGATAAAAATGGTCGATTTTATTGAATTTATTGAACACATTATTCAGATTGAAGAAGCAGTTGTGTTGTAAATGAATTTAAGAAAAGATTCGAATAAAGAATCAGTATTTTTTTAACTAATTTGATTGAACACAATAAAACATCAAGCAGACCATAATCATGCATTATCACCTAGTTTGCAAGTTTGTTGTTGCTTGCAGGAGGGTGAGTAATTGCTGGTGACTTCATTCATGTAAATCAGCCACACAATGTCTCATTTTCTCAATGCCATGTGTAGCCTTTGATGTTTGATCCACTATTGGAACATTTCCAGAAAACTTTAAATTGCTGAAACTTCAATTTAGCAATATTGCTAATTCTTTATACTTACTGTTAAGTATACTGCTACTTAACACTAGAAAGATGGAGCAGTCAAAAATGACCATTTTTTATTTTCAAGTATCTATTTAATGACAACTGAGTGCAGTATCAAACTGAAATTAACTGACTTTTATTTATGTATTATGTTTACCAAAAGTAGCATAAAATAAAATAATTACTGCAACCCATTATATTATAGGCAGCATATATACCTATAAAGACAGATCAGTCAAAACTGACCACTGAACTAATAATGCAATTCATACATGTCTATCTGTCCATATGAACTAATAATGCAGACAAATCTTCTCCCTTCTCCTTTGTGCAAATCAGCCTGCTCATTTTCTGTTGATAGCTTGTTTGTCTCTCTGTCTGTCTACATAGTTTGTGGTACCAATATTTTACACTGCTGCAGTTATAATATTTTCATATAATACAACATTCTCTCATATAATAATGTAGAATTCCTAATTGTGTGTCAACCAATAAGATTGTTTGTGCATTTAGTTTAGGTACCTAAATAATTATGTGATTTTTTTTATTTTAGTACTAATTATTAGTACTAAATTATTAGAGTAAGATGCTACTGAAATGATCAAAAGAGTGCAACAATTGGACAAAGAAAATTCTGGGGTAGATCAGGTGAGTTCATATCATAAGGAGTCAAAACTTGATTGGTACCATATACTTGCTGTTATACCTCTGTTATACCCTGTTATACCACAGCAAGTATATGGTACCAATCAAGTTTTGACTCCTTATGATATGAACTCACCTGATCTACCCCAGAATTTTCTTCGTACAATGTAATTTGTACTCTTTTGGTAGTCGTCAAGTGATGAAGAAGCCGATGAAATTGTGAACGAAGACAGCAATGGCAGTTCTACAGAAGACAACGACGACAAAATCCAACCCTTAGAAAATCGTATACAACAAATTAATCAACTACAAGGTAACTTTCATGCGAGAGATGTTACAAAATGGGATACAATTGAATCAAGTGTTAGAGTTGGACGAGCAGCACAGGAAAATATTCTAAGACAGCGTAGTGGTCCTACTGCTCTTGCAATCAGAGGCATACAAATTGGTTCTTATGAATCTGCTTTGAAGTTATTTCTAGATGAACGTATGCTTCGCCACATTCGACGCTGTACAATCAGCGAAGCCCATCGAGCGACTGGAACGGACACTTGGACAATGACTCTGGATGAGTTAGACTGTTTTATCGGACTGTGCAATGCGAGTGGAGCCCTTGGTACCAAGAACATTCTTGTCAAAGAGCTCTGGTCACATAAATGGGGTATTGGAATCTTCAAATCGTCAATGTCAAGAGATCGGTTTTTGAACATACTAAAGTATATTCGATTTGATATCAAATCAACCAGAAGAGAAAGGCTTGCTGTTGACAAATTTGCTTTGGCTTCTGAAGTCTGGAACGCGTTTGTGGAGAATTGCAAAAAATGTTACATGCCTCAAGAATACTTAACAATTGATGAGCAGCTATTCCCAACTAAATCTAGATGTCCGTTTACTCAATATACTCAAATAAACCGGACAAATTCGGTATTAAGTTTTTCTAATGGCCGAGCTGAACAGTAAATACCTCTTCAATGCAATTCCCTATCTAGGCAAGGACGAGACTCGCCCAAAAAATGAACCGTTTTATTTTTTCATTGTGAAAAATTTGATCGATCCACTTGTCAATATGGGCTACAACATTACTACAGATAATTATTTTACGTCCCTGAAACTTGCGGTATATCTTTTGAAAAAGAATACCACCACCATTGTTGGTACGATTCGTAAGGACCGCCGAGAAGTTCCAAAAGTTCAGAAGTTGATGAAACATGATCCAAAATTCACAACTCGACTTCACAAAGAAGAGAATTCTGGAGCCATCCTGACTTCTTAGAAGGCCAAACCAGCAAAAATTGTAACACTCCTCAGCACGCTTCACAAATCAGTCGCAATTAGCGAAGATCAAAAGAAAAAGCCCGAGACTATCGAAGCATACAATGCGACAAAATGCGGCGTTGACTCTCTGGATCAGATGGCACGCTTCTATTCTACAAAGTCTGGGTGTAGACGATGGCCACTTGGAGTATTTTACAATATAATGGGTTTGGCAGGCATAAACGCTTGGATAGTGTACAAGAAGGTGACACGGTCCAATATATCGCGGAGAAAGTTTATTCTTCAGCTGTCTGAGGAGATGACAAGATGCGCGCAGCAAGACCCAACTTTGATAGTACAACCAGCCCAACAACAACATGCACCACCAGCCCTGCAGCAACAAGCACCAAAACGAAAACACTGTCAAATCACTGAGAAATGCGCCAACAAAACAAGTTTGTTCTGCCAGACACGCAGAAAGTTTTCTTGTGGACAATGTGGCACCAAATCCCAATTAATAACTTGCAATACATGTGCTGCTGAGAGAAATATATATACATATTTTTTGTATGACATTTGTTGACCATTATTAATCAATGAATTGTGAAATATAAACATAATGCTTATGGAAAATAGATCTCTTCACATTGTATATATGTAAAAAAAATTGCCATATTTCTGTTTAATTAGTCGGTGTTGTTTATAACTAACTCTGAACAGATTATTATTGAAACTTCAAACAAAAACATGTAACGGTCAAAAATGGCCACTGCCATCCTTCTAGGTATTTCAATTGTGCCGTCCTTCTAATCGCAAAACTATATCGCAAACTATATCACACAAATGGATTTTCATTAATATGGCTTATTTTTAAATACGTATAGCAAACGATATCTTGAAATAAACAAATACCATCTATATTTAAAAAATGGAATAGCATATCCTATCTCATTAAATTATTCAAATTATGTTTTATTGATTTTCAATGTGTTACAGATAAATTGAAACATAAATAACATATTGTTTTCGACAAAAATGATCTATAGCTTTATGCAATAAATATTTCATTTTTATAATTTACGTCACCACCTATAGGTAAATTTATTATAATTTTGTATTATGTTCTTATTTTGTATTTCATGTTACAGACAGATGAATTAATTTGGTTTAAACGAATAAATTCATCTGTTGCTAACAGGAAATACAAAACCAACATAGTAACAGTAGGTACCAATGTACCTAATCAAAGTCAATGGCAATTTGACTATTAGCTCCAAAGCTCATCACTGCCTATTGGCCTTTATAGGATCGTTGAAAATGGGCCATATTTGAGATCTTCCTATTAAAAGCTGAAATGGTTTCATGACTTGAAATTTAAATAATTTGTTCCGACTATGATGGTAAGCTGCTGTGCCAAATTTTATCAAAATCGGTCAAGTAGCTTAGAAGATTCTGTATCTCAAATGTTGTGTTTTCTGATTTTGATTCTTTTTCTCCTTCATCACCGATTTTAATAAAATTTGACACCTATAGACTAATTTTGGGACTCCTTGCCAAATTTCATTAAAATCGGTTTATGATTAGACCATGTTATCGGTGATGAAGGAGAAAAAGAATCAAAATCAGAAAATACAAGATTTTTATGTGTTTGTTAGGGACGCCAATCTTGCATAACAACAACAAAATGTTACAAATTGATGCCACTATATTTTTATGGATCTTTGACTACATGAAACCTTAGTTGTCATATATGAACTTTCATTTAATCAATTTTTTACTTAGAAACTGTTGTTAGGGTCACCAATATAGCATAACAACAACTAGTTTTTACTAAATTATCCAATACAATAATATTTATGGGAATTTGACTACACGAGACCTTAATTATTATATATAAATTTTATTTAATGAACTTTCCATTTAGTAACTGTTGCTAGGGACACCAACATAGTATAACAACATATATTTTTTATAAAATTATCCCACATAAGAATGTGTTTGGGAATTTGATCATATGAGACCTTAGTTACCATCTATAAACCTCTTTGATCAACTTTTAACATAGCAACTGTTGCTACGGTCACCAATATAGTATAGCAACAAGCAATTTTTTAATATATTCATCTATTATTAAAAATTATTTGATTATATGTCATAGCTAGTGCGATCACTTTTGCAAAGCAACCACAAATTATACAAATTCATCACGAAAAGAATAGAAATTAAAGACCAAAAGTCAAATAGTTTGTTAGTTCAAACCCTAAACTAAGTAAAATCATTTTTTGTTGATAGCTCTCATTATATGAATGTAAATGTGTTTTTAGATAAATGATTTTTTTTAAACATTAGAGCTAACAGTCGATAAACATTAGATACCTACTATGAATTTATTGTGATTTCAACTAGCAGGCATTTATCAACTAAGTAAAATGCTACTCCAGTAAAATTCAAATATATAAAAACAACCATAACCATAGATAATTTGAGATATAGTTCATAGATAGCCTTTCAAAACTTTCGACTCTGGCCATTTATTGATGTACCTTTCATTATTCACTCTCGTTTTTCATATATTACAGGATTTGATCCATCCAACTATGTCATTAGTCATTCCCGGCCACCAACAAGAACATTTAATTTTATTTACAGATGTTGAATGCCCGAGTTGTTATCCCGATGCAATATATCAAACGTTTCTCTTAGACGTGGCGACTAATAAATCACATTATCACCCGTATATATCATACCATCTTGTATGGTCAATTACTAGAACTAAATAAAAAACATTTTTCTATTCTCCTTAATTTTTCAACAAGAGTGTTATCTAGCTTTATGCCTTTCGCCGACACTCTGAAACCCAAAAAGGTTATTTCCTGTGCATAAGGAACTGACTTTGCGTCCTTGATAGTAGCATTTTTCTCTAGCAATCGCTTCTTGACAACATTCTAATGATTCTTTATCGGACGCATAGACAGCTATCTCATCCTCATATATTAAGATACCCTTGATGTTTTGAGGATTAACTCCATTGTCTTTTGAAAAATGGCATTTACAATCTTCATGTCCTTTTGTAACCTATTCATTCGAAAAAAAACCTTAGTAGTGATATTACAGAGTTTTTTTGCTACTGAATCTAGTTCAATTGGCCAGTATGTCGAACGTAATTCATTCTTTGCGAAACGTTTGCATTCTTTACTTCTGAAAATATGTGTTCAATATTTGGCAATGGATACGAGCTTGTCTTTGTTTTCGTATTTACCTGAACCTTAAAATCGGCACACATACGCAATGAGCCATCCGCTTTCTTAACCCAAACTACAGGAGAGGAATTTTCAAAAGTTTCAATTGACGTTATTATTCCCAACCTCTATAGCCGTTCCAACTCTGAATTAACATTTTCTTCTAACGCTCATAGTATCGGTCTTAACGGACAAAATTATTCCTTGCACCCTCCATTATTTCCATTGTTGCTGTTATTCCTTTTATAGTTCCAAATGTTTTAGGATTTTCTAGGTTTTCTCGTCGCAAATCTGTTGTAGTATCCTCATTGATCTCAATAGTATCCATATAATTTCTTCCAAGTAGTCTAGAAGTTTTTCATCGTATCTATCACTATAATTTTAGCCAAGTGATATATCGACTAGCATAATTTACAACAGTTTCAAACTTACCCAAGGTTTTCATCATATGGCCATCATATGATTGGAAGCATTCTCCCAAATATTCTTAAATATCACGATGCTTAGACTTGCTCTAGTGTCTAATTTCATTGGAATTAATTCATCATTAATTGTTACATTCTCTAATCTTTCAGAAACAGGAAATATTGATTCACTATTGTCATAATTTAGGTACCACAAATCTTCAATTTCACCACTTTTCTTGCCAATTTCGATGTCATGCACACTAAAGATTAAATTTTGACTTACATACTAAAGAAAAGTGATTTAACTTCTTTAAAATGAGCATCTCTTACCAAACGCTGGACACTGACGTTTCTTATGCTTCATACCACAAAATGAACACGACTTAACACATGAATAGTGAATATCTTCATGACATTCGGGTTCAGTTTTGAACGTTACATTGCTTCCGACAAATGTGCTCACCTGCTTGTAATTTTGTTAAATCTGAAGAATGTCGTCAACTGTTCATTGTTTCTTGAGTGTTAAGTATTTCTTGAGGTCAGAATTATTTACACCATATATGATGGAAAACAATCATTTCTTCAGTAGGATCATTACGGTATATTTGATTGCCTGTTTCAATCTGAAGACGGAGTCCTATACTGACTCAGATTCAAGCTGCTTTAGGCTATGACACTTTGTTCTTTCAACAATTGTAATTCGCTTCTAGGTTGAATAAATTTCATTATACGAACTTTCAATATCAATCGTCGAAACAATATTTTGAATTCTTTCTAATGCATCTATCCCACAATTAGCTATGAAATTGTCGGTAATCATGTACGATTCGTCTGAATCTTTCCATTGCTTGGATCTCGCTAGCGCCTCAACAGCTTTTATCAAATGGTTGCCCTATCAGCTTGATTCAGGTTCAAAACACCAAATGGCACCATTTATCGTGATATCAACTAGCAAACATTTATTAGATGACGTTATTCCAGTTAAAAACAAACATAAACATAATAGAGATATAGGAATATACTAAGACATGGGCCCAATTTCGTAAATCAGTTCTATAGATATGTTTAAGATAACAAAATATTGCCACAAAATTAAAATGCTTGAGTACCAAATGTTAAAGAAAAAGAAGAAATTTAAAGACATTGACTTTTAACATAAGTAATTTCCACAAATTGCAATTATAGAATTTTGAGTTTGCTAGCTATACCTAATATTTTTAAAAATTCATTTATCTTAAACACAAGAACATTCATATAAATGAGAGCTAACACCCAAAAATTATTTCACATATTTTAAGATTTGGCATCTGGTCTTTACCATTTATAATATCTCACGAAGATAGTTTCTTAAATTGTAAACCACTCGTAATAATATAAATAGTTTACTCTAAATGATATATACAATAGATTATCTTTATAATCAGTCTTTTTTTGGGGGTTACACATCTGTAGATTATTACAAGTTAATGGGCACTATGTATTCACACTTGCATATACTTTGACCCTCGTTACAATTATGAGACATTTTAAAAGTCTAATTACAATTTTCTTTTCGAACACTGTCGATGATTCTCTTATAGAGATTAAGAACATTAACCCTATTTATCCTACCCTGTGCCGCAGCGGCACACTAGACATGTGTTTGGTTAACATATTTATATTTTTGAA